>CAAKHC010010700.1:48529-58933 GCA_901007825.1 Macroramphosus scolopax
GAGGACGGGGGGGGGGGGTGGGGGGGGGGCTGAGGGAGAAACGAACCTATTCAAACAAATGAATTTTAATGAAGGCGTGCAGACAAGACGTTTGGAGCGTTGTGTGATAGAAAGGCCCGGACTTCCCCACTGGTAAGGGCTCAGCCCAAACTCCTGAAAGGGAGGGAGAGAAAAACAAGAGTAGGACTCTGGAGAAAGTGAGCCGGGAGGAAGAATGGTCCAGTAATGAGAGAGGGGAACCAGAGAGGAGGGGGCCTGAGTTCAAGGTTGTATTCAGACTTAAGGATTGTCCCCTGAAAGACCAAACACAGACTTCCTCTGGGTTTAAGAGCCTCTTTATCAAACCCAGGTCTCCCTCCCTCTCTCGGTGTGTGTGTGCAGACACTGGTGGTCCCCGGTTGGGTGGGAGATAAAGCAACATGCTGAATTCAAATTCAAATGCTCTTATCCTCAGGCCTGCTCGGAACATAAATATCAGATTTGGGAGACGTTTTAATGGATGAAAGCCACCGAGTGTTTATGTGGTGTGGAAACTTTTCCGGTGTATTTTTTATGAAGTGCTGATGAACTTATCAGCCTGATGGATGAGAAACAAGTGTGTATTAAAGACGGGGATACAGTATCCGAAATGATGTGGCGGCCGGGCTTTAAAAGTTCTAAAAAAAGACTTGCTCTCATTTTTGCGGTGTACAAACAGTGTCGGTCTTTTCTTAGAAGCAAACGCTTCATATGCACCCACTCCGCAAAAATGTTTATTCCTTGAGGGCATTAGAAGCCGATTCTGTTCATCTGTTCATCCACTCAGAGGGATATGAGCTCTTTGAGAATTGAAGTTTAGAGGAGCTGTTTTGTACATTTTATGAATGTGATGATCCAGGTCGTCATGTTAAGTTGTTATGAAACTTTATTATCTGGAGACAGTTTGCTACTTTTTTTTGTCTCTTCGAAGATAAACACGTGGAAATGTCTCGACATATTAGACCATCTTTTATTGAATGTTTTATGATTGACATGTAGGGGAGGCAGTTTAACACTTTTCTGAATTTTTCACAATAAATAAAAAGAAAATTGCGCTGGAAACGCAATTTGAATTGTCATAAAATTCAATGCGTCAACTAACGTAATAATATAATTTACAGTTTTTTAAAAACTCCCAAGTATGTACAGTATATTACAGAAAAGGAGTTTAATGGGTACAACATGCAACTTTTCATGTATATATAAATTAATATGCCACTGTAAAAAAAAAAAAAAAATTAGCCGTGACAGTTTTTCTTCAAAATTCTGACTTTATTTATTTATTTCTTTTGTAAAAGACTAATTTCTATAAAAAATTATTCAGAATTCAATTCAATGTTTTTACCTCGCCCCCTAAGTGTTTGCTGGTAACTTCCTCTTCTAGTGTGTCTCCTTCAGTGACATGTTATAGATGTGTCTGGTCCCTCCTTGCCAACCTGCCCCCCTCCCAACATCACCCTGGAAGCAGGCTGAATCTTTGTTTTCAGTTTCTACATGTGTCTCTCTTTGATTGCCCAACATTCTCTTGCCCTAGTTTTCTGTCTCTGGGGAAATGACAGGGACTCTACAAGATTAGCAGACGTCTCCTCAGCACAACTTTTGATTCCTCAAGTGGCTCTTGGCCCCTTTAGGAACTCGCTCCAACTGAGAGCTTGACTCTTGAGCCAAATAGTAACAAGGGGGGGGGGAGAACCTGGGTTCCAGTTGTTCTCCCTCTGAATGGTCGTCAATAATGGAATTTGGGCAAGTTTTACAGTGCTTGCCAGTGACTATGGAGGCGGGGCAGTTAATGTCCAAGACTCTTCCACCGAAAATAAACCTGCATGAGGAAAGAGAGAAAGGAGAGGAAGGGAGGGCGGAGGAGGAAAGGAAAGAACCCTTCAACGGGGACAGAAGGGAAAGAGTCTCCGTTTCAATGGAATAAAAACTGCGCAATTTCTTTAAGGACTGCCTGTGCAGACCGCAGCGGACCCTTCCTCTCCATGAAACGGATATCAGTTGGATGAGGAGGGGATCCGTCTGCCTTGGAGGCTAAAGGGACCTGGCGATTTTTCACCAGATGGTCTTCAGAGGAAGGAAGAAAAAAAAAGGAGCTGTGCAATCATTCAGAAAGGCGATATGACTGTGCAGATCTAGTGATGAGTCTATCCGTCATGCCTTGCCCATGGGCGAACACATTTCGTCCGCTCGGGCTGCGATCGGTCTTCGTGTGCAGTCGGTGCTCCCCGTGTCGACGTTTGCACCTAAACCCGTGATGGATGTTCAATGGGATTTCATGTTTTTTGGGGGGAGAGGGCTTTTAGTGGGCTGCGTCATTCGTGGCCGGGAAAAAAAAAAGGGAGATGGGCAGCTTTGCAGATTTTCCACTGTTCCACTGATTTAACCGCCGGAGTCAGCACGGCACCTCCCAGCAGATCTCGGATGGCTGATAAAAGGTAAGTTATAACGCATATATGACGAGCGGGCACGCATGCTGGCATGTCAAGCTGTGCAGCCTCTGTTACCTAATTGTAACAGGGAAGAGACTCCATTGAAAACAACCCGAACTACAGTAGCCTGGTCCTAAAAAAAAAAAAAAAAATGTGAAAGGACACAATCAATACCAAGCTGGAGAAAAATACAAGCCACCAGAAGACAACCACTGTTAGAGACTTTATTAAAATGAAGTAAACTCGTGATTTTGCAGGGGTTGAAACGTGCATCCATATGAAAATAGATGTATTTGTATGAGGGGTGAATTAATGCTATTCACACACAGCTCGGACTTCACACGGATATGAAAGATAAGTTTGGATGCTGCAGCGGTTTCGTGTGGATGTGTCGCTGACAGCTGGTTTTTCTGTTTATTACATAAATTTGATGTTGGTGATGTCATGTTTTTTACGGCAAGGAAGGAATAGTTTACGGGAAGGTGGCTCGCGAGTTGTTGATGTCGCAATCCCCCCGTGTTAATGTCGGTTGGACGTTTTAAAATGAGGGAAAAGGCGGTGGACGTTGTCCGGGGGTGTGGGACGCAGCGTGGGGCTGTCACGGACACATTTAGGCTCCTAATGGCGGATTATCGGGTGAAATGCGGGCTCGCTGGTTGTCGGAGGAAGGAGTGTCGCATTTTCTTTCTGGAAATGTCATGTGGTTAAGTTGTGGCGGGTTCTCTACTATTTCCAGGAAGAGCGTTTGAATTTTCTTCCCTGGGATTTTTTTTTTGTTCAGTCTCCACCCCTCTCGTGCAGTGACACTTCCGGTGCTGCGCCGCTGGGTGGCGCAACAGCACAGGAGGAGGCAGCGACTTTACCCTTCTAGACCCGTGTGACTGTCGTCACGAGACCTTCAGCGGTGAGAAACAAATGTTCATCCAGGTAGCAACAGGCGTCGTTATCTCCTACCTTTTAAACACCGACCAGAGGAGGTCCGGTTGGAGAACATGTAAGCTGCGTTAAACCCTTCTAATTAAGCCGTTATTGGATATCATAGCAGGGTAAACACAGGTGTAATTCATCAAATTAATGATGGTCCCATTCCATTTAGTGGGTCCTCGCCATCCTGCGTGCCACAATGCACAATACCAAGACCTCGGTCTGCCTAAATGGAACAGGGCCATACTTCATGTTTAATTAATCTCACCTGTTATTATCCTGCAACGACAAACTGTGCGTGACAAAAAAGCCTTTTATTGCAGTGGCTGGTGCGTTGATACTCAACCCAAAACTGTGTTGCAGTGTTTATATTTGCTGCATTTTTTTAGTCCAAAAACGTTACTAAACTAGAAATGCACCTTGGGAGCTCCACCAAGGGCCAGTAGTCTACTGTCAACGGAAACAGCACGTATGTCTGGATGCATGTGCACTCAAACGCAGCCCATTAACACCGCACCTTCACTAGCAGTCACTTCCCAGATGTTGTTCTGCACTGCTAAAACTCTGGTTTTATACCAAGAAACTCTGGCGTTTCATTTGACGGGTCCATGTCTGACTTAACCGCCATACACAACAATGGCAGGGCTTTGATTTACATGTGCAATGACTAATGTCCTTCTAAAGGGCAGCTCGTATATTTCAATCATTCTGCTCACCTGAACATCAACAGCCCCTTTCCCCCGAAGTAGCAGTTTGATTAATATCGTCCACCTCCTGTGTGTCAGATTTTGGTACAGGACTCTAAAATGGCATGAACGATATGAAAACAGACATTTGGACTTGCCACCGCAGGCCAAACACTGGTGTAATTAATGAAACAAATGACGTCTCTGTTCCATTTGGCAGTCCACGCTAAAAATAATTAATTTGATCAATTACACCTGTGTTTACCTTCAATGACACGTCAAAATTTCCGCTGTGAAAGCGTTTTATTTTAACCTTAATGGATGCAGTAACGTCTGTTTCCCACATTAATATGTAACTCCGGTGGGAATCTTTTGGTCATGTATGTGCCAAGAGCTAAGTCATGTTTCTCGAAATATTCACAGTCTTGCGGTCAGCTGCAGGATTGACAGTGACAGTGGAGAAACATGATAGAGCCCTCACTGTTTTGCTGAGGTCAGCAGACTAAGACAACTGATGACACGTTTTGCTGGCCTCTCACTACATGTATGTATCGCCGTGTACATTATAGTATAACATCCTCTAGATGGCGACACATTCATACTTGTGAATGTAAAGTCCCTCAGCGCACAGCTGCTGGATTCGTACAGTGTAGTGATGGTCTGTCTCTGTATACTGTATGTTGTTAAAACACCAGATTCTGTGCTGCTGTGGCCCAAGTTTGTCTAATTAACGGTCTAGAAAATGATACATGAAGTAATATTTTATATGGATGAGGTGCCGCTCACCTCACGTATGGATCCACGTGGTTAATGCATGTCGTTTTTCTTTCACAGCAAAGGACGGAGGAACATGGCCAAGCGTTGCCGTGCTGCGTTTCAAGGGCCGCCGGCTCCTGACTGAAGCCGTAAAGGCCTGAAGACACTGTTACCAAGAAGAGACACATGTGAGAAGGTCTTTTACTCATCTATTGATTCAGAGTACGACAGCAAGGGTAATCATTCACCATAATAGGCTGGTGTGTGTGAGATAAGCTAGTGACTAATTGGACTGGTCCTCGCCGAGCCGATCTCTTACACATTGACATGTCTTGCCTGCAGGGGAGCCATCTGCAGTCGGCTGCAAGAACTCACCTGCTCAGGTAAGACATTTGCCCAGACTTTGACCTCTGTGCACGTTGCCTCCGGTGAGCCCCGGGATGTCTGACATTTCTGTCCTGTCCCTGCAGTAAAGGCATGTTTGAGCCAAATGCATCGCAATACCAGAGAATCCTTTCTGCAGTGCAGGCTGGTAACTTTATATGTTTGTCGTGTAAAAGCTGCCCGGATGTCGGTGCGACTGAGGATTTGCTTTTAGACCCAGAAAGAAGCCGTCTGCTACATTAACCGGCCTGCACACTTGGCCGTTGCCCAACTAGTTTGCTACTAGGAACACGATACTCCATGAACCAGTTTGATTTGTTAAAATTGCTTTTCGGGCAACCTGTTGTTGTTTTAGTAACCCCGTCTCTTATTACCGCTCTTAAATTCATATGACTTATTAAATACTTTTAAATGCTAAAAACACAGTAGTTTAATTGAGTAGTTTCGTCTCAGGTACTAAACTGATCGCTTGATTTAAAGACACACGTTCCAAGATCCTTACTCAGGCGTACACACCGAACCTAACAACAGCTCTGTTTCAGTTTCACACGCGCACTTTCTGGCACGTATCTCCTGACACCCCCCCACCCCCGTCTCGCTCACAGTTTTGATGTCCCTCTCCGAGACAAAGACACACACACACACACACACACTCCGTCCAATGCCAGCGTCTCCCAGGACCCCGCCAAGTCTCTCACACCTGGGGTTTTCCATCACTTAGCTTTATTACAAACATTTACAGCCTGCCATGAATCAGGTCCGTTACACACATAAACGCGCATTCACGTCGACACACACAATCCCGCTTAATACCGGGTGGACACCGGCCGTTCTGCTTTGTAGGTGAACACACACTCATTCATAGAAAACACAGTCCGGCTGCAGACAGGCGGAGGCTTACAGCAGGAAGGATAAGTATGATAGCTCGGGGCTAACATTCCCTGCATGCTACGATAACTCCCAGATCAGCCACGTTTTAAGTGTCACATTACGTGAACGCTTCTGATCACTTTAGTCGTGAATATTTCACGTTATAGAGAAATACACTGACGTTCGTTCTAACAGGTGACGGTTGGAGTGTTCGGGACGGGACAAAAAGTTCCGGCATCTGTTTTCTCCTCATCTGCTTTGTCTACTTCCTCCTCCACTCCCCTTCCTTCTGTCCTTCCTTTCAAACGCTCCCGTCCATGTGTCATCCACATGCGCCACACACCCCGTGGGGGCGGCTCAATCAGGCTTTCAGTAAAGTATTGTCTCTGTTTTTAATGTGACTTTTACAAGGTCGCTGATTTAGTTGAATTACAAATCCACGGGATAAAAGACGCTTCAGATAAGAAGAGAGATGATGGAGGCTGGATCAGAGGAAGAGAGGTGGTGAGCGCTGAGTCAGGATGGTCAGGGGGAGGACGGCAGGAAGCAGTGGGTGAGGAGGAGGAGGAGGACGAGGACAGGAAAGAGAGGGAGGCTCCTCCTCATCGTCCTCCTCCTCCTCTGTCATCATCGGCGCTGTCACCGAGGTAGGAGTGGCGTAGGGGAGGGAAGGAGGTGGAGCTGACATCATCCACCTCCTGGACGTCTGTGAGGGTGTATTTCCACACGCTACGTGTTCAGGCCAACAAAGGCTTTTTATTGCGTTTTAACAGCAGTTGTCAGAGGAGGATAAAACGGCCCTCAAAGATAAACCGGGGACGGACAGGCAGTGATAGAAGAACTGATAAAGGTCCAGAAAGAAAGAGGACTCTTCTGCCTATCGGGTTATATAACACTCCCTGCAGGAGAGGGCAGTGGGTTTGTGTGTGCGTACGTGTTGTCACGTGAGTTCTCTTTGTCGGTTGTGTGTGTTTGTGTGTCGGGGAGATTGTGAAGAGGAAGATGCCCGACATGCCTCCTGTCCTCTGCTGGACTGACAGCATCATAGAAAACTTCGGTAAAGGGATCGACCCTTTTGTTTCCCCTCTGCCTGCCTCAGTTGTACTGTTCCATTCAGTGGGATAGTGACCCGAAGGTGTACAGTGTCTCATCGAACACCTACCATCATTGTTTGATGCCAGCAAGTACCTCTCACACATCTTTGAATTTACTGGATATACTATGGAGTGTTTGTTTACGTTGTCGTCCTGCCTCGTCCGCAGCAGGTCGCTGGAACAGCATTTTATTGGACTTAAAAACAACAAACAACATCAACCTACCTGACACTGTGGTACCTGAGATCCCCGACAATAGAACCGCCAAGGTTGAAGTAAATCGGATGAGCGGTTGGCAAGAAGAGATCGTCTCTGTACAGACCAATGCAAAGCCGCAACAAGCGTCCACATACTTGTATGTCTGGACGTTTTCCTTGTTTATGTTCTCACCCTCCTTGAGTATGTGTGTTGCCACCTTCGGCCTACACGTTGTATTGTGGGAAGTGAACGTAGGTGCAGTCGGTTGTTGCCGCTCCGAGGATGAAACTGAGCCCGCTATCTGCCTAAAAAAAAAAAGAAAAATGTGGCTAAAACGCTTACACGGGGTTTTAGAAGATAGTCGTTGTGCAAAGAAAAAAAGTGTAAATCTCATCAAATCCTGGCTTCTCCCAACTCTCGCGAACCAAATCCCTTTCTTGAACAAATCCTCTGCCAACCCCCCCCCTTCAAAGTGCAAACAAAAAAAAAAAATCACTGCAGCTCTAAGCTGTCTGGTGTTGTGCCGTCTCACCCTCGGACCCTCCCTTCCCACCGTCTCTCCCCCGTCTTTATCTCTGCGCTCCTGTTCTGGCTTTCTGCCTCTCAGGTTTCACCCCACCTCCCGGCCCTCTGCACCCCCTAGTGCCCCCCCTTTGACCCCCTGTTACCCTCATCCCCCCCCTCTCCTGAGGGCAAGCCCACAGCTCCTCGTCCTTTGTGCCTTCCTTCCCCTCCCTCCTCCTCCACCTCTGCCTTCCCCAGCCTTTGTGTGTGAGAGGCCAGCAAAGGGAGAGAGAAGTGGGAGGCTGCAAAGCAGGAGTGTGAAGAGGTAGAGAGAGAGAGAGACAGGAGCTCCTATAGATCTGACATGAAACCAGAGCTCGGGGCCTCGTATTTGCTCATCCTCTTTCTCCACAAGTAGATTTGCATGCGGAGTGACGTTCATCTGTGTGCTTATTTAATTTACATTTCAGCCGTGATATAATGCAGAGATGAAGACAAACCAGGCAAACAAATGCTGACTAAAAGTTATGCACATGTCTGAATTAGCCCGATTACCCAGCATGCACAGGTATATTAAAATATCTGTGACAATAGACAAGCAAAGGAGACTCCAACTCCAGGATGGAGTGTACTTTAGTTACAGAAGTGGACTTAAACTAATGAAAAGCACACATAGTACACATAGACACTAACGTAGGATATGAATAGAAGGTGCGTGCACAGCTCTGACATGTCATGTTTAACTCTACAGTCATGCATCACGTGGTGCATGACGCACTAGCAGCACATGCAGCGACATGGACAAAGGTTCTGTTTGGCCTCGATGAACCGAGGCACACGCTGCGGTGAGGGAGGTCAATAGGGGGCGATGTAGAGCAGCTTCACTGTTACAGAAACCCACCATATCCTCACATGGTGACTTGTAGCTTCCTATTCTTCATCTTAGAGATGTTGAAGACATCATCACAGCTGCGTGAGGCAACGATATCCAGGAGAGAGAGAGGTTTAAGGGCGTTCAAGGGAGTGTGTCTACACTATAAAGTTGCAAAACATGTGAACATTCACCTTCAAAAACTCAGTGTGTAGTAAAAAACTGTCCTGATACTGAGAGGTAAATAGTTCATGATAGTTTATGGACCCACATAGTTGGACGGGGAGCCGTCACTGAACGTCTGCCGAGGCCGTCCACCTGCCTGCAGACCGTCGTTTGTAACCATCTGCACGGACTGTGTTTGATAACCAACACGTGCGACCAGATGTACCGAACGAAGTATAAACTCAACCTGACATGTGTCCTGCAGCCTCATCCCTGTGTGTGTTGTGGAGATCCGCCTCCACTAACACAACCACCGTCTGAAGCTCCCTCTGTATCGTTGTGTTGCTGCTCCGGATGACGTAACGCCCAGGTTGTTTGTATTTAAAACAGGGGTTCCATTGTAACCCATAAAAAACACATCCAGCACCCATGAGACATGTTTCACGTCGTGACACAGGTCGTTGAGTTCAGACTTTGGAAATAGGTCATTACCTCCGCTAAGAGGTCTTTAAAGCGAGTGTGTCCATAATTACCGCACAAGGGTGCCAGACGCCGAGGACGTCACCCCCCCCCCCCCTGCTGACCTACCTGAAGGAGCCGCTCGCAGATAAATAACATCACAATCCAACATGCATGCAGGATGACATGTAAACACATGCAAAGCTGAGACTGATTAGGCGTGTCAGCGAGGGGAGAGCGAAGCCGCCGCGTGAATGTGCTAATAAGCTTGTCTCACTGTGTGTACATGCATTATGCATTTACTGTCCAACAGCACCGGTCATGCATTTTTAAAAACCCAGGAAACGGAAAGATGCATCACGCTGGGAGCATTTTCTTTTCTTTTTTTGCATGCACGCTTATCCGAGCGGCGCGTCTGTGCGCGTACGTACAGTAACGGTGTGAAATCCGCTCGCAGAGTGAGTGCACGCCCAGTAGGAGAGTGTATTCCTGGAAAGCCAGCTGCCACCCCGGTTATCACAGCTAACTCGATCAGTGGAACTTCGGCCGCCGAGCCCTTCGCTTGGAGAGCTATAGAATGCGCGCACACACACACACACACAATCATTGGAGGACCCCCCACTATTGTAATTGAATCAGCCACAAGTAAAGCACATTGGATTTCCAGTCAATTTAAAGCAAACATTGCACTATATATATGTGTATACCAATAATACTAAAGATTCCTGAGGCGCTTGATAGTAACATTCATGTGATTAAAGGATAAAACAATTGAAGCGTACAAATATGACTTCGGTCTCGGGGAATGTCTGGCATGCAGGTCCTTAAATTCATTGTGACCTCCTTCCAAAAAAGGGATCATAATATGCACTTTGACAAACTTTTGCTACCGTTGTACTAATTACGAGCAACAAAGCCGGTTAGCGGGTCTTTCTTGCGAGGTGCTGACCTTTCCGAGTGATCATGCTAATCGCCGAACGCCATAGAAGCCCATTATTGTCCCCCCCCCCCCCCCCCCCCCCCCCCCCCCAAACCCCCCCCAACCC
>CAAKHC010010703.1:0-33041 GCA_901007825.1 Macroramphosus scolopax
ACGTTGAAATACAAACATGCTCCCGCTGTCTAAAGGACGAGACCTAGCGACTGTCAAGATCCTCCTCTCATGTCTCCTCTTGTGTCTCCTCTCGTCTCTCCTCTTGTGTCTCCTCTCGTCTCTCCTCTTGTGTCTCCTCTCGTCTCTCCTCTCGTCTCTCCTCTTGTCTCCTCTCACGTCTCCTCTCTTGTCTCCTCTTGTCTCCTCTCACGTCTCCTCTCTTGTCTCCTCTTGTCTCCTCTCACGTCTCCTCTCTTGTCTCCTCTTGTCTCCTCTTGTCTCCTCTCTCGTCTCCTCTCGTCTCCTCTCTTGTCTCCTCTTGTCTCCTCTCATGTCTCCTCTCTTGTCTCCTCTTGTCTCCTCCTGTGTCTCTCCTCTCATGTCTCCTCTCGTCTCTCCTTTCGTCTCCTCTTGTCTCCTCTCTCGTATCCTCTTGTCTCCTCTCTCGTCTCCTCTTGTCTCCTCTCACGTCTCCTCTTGTCTCCTCTTGTGTCTCCTCTTGTCTCCTCTCTCGTCTCCTCTCGTCTCCTCTCATGTCTCCTCTCTTGTCTCCTCTTGTCTCCTCCTGTGTCTCTCCTCTCATGTCTCCTCTCGTCTCTCCTCTCTTGTCTCCTCTCGTCTCCTCTCTTGTCTCCTCTTGTCTCCTCTCATGTCTCCTCTCTTGTCTCCTCTTGTCTCCTCCTGTGTCTCTCCTCTCACGTCTCCTCTCTTGTCTCCTCTCTTGTCTCCTCTCTTGTCTCCTCTTGTGTCTCTCCTTGTTTTCTCCCAGGAGTTGTTTTCTCTGTTAAATGTTTTCCGGTGTTGCCATGACGACTGTACTCTCACCATGTCAGTAGTGTATCTTTCCTGTAACAGCACCATGTCTGACTGTAACTGTGACTCCTGTCGTTACACCTGAAGAACACTCTGACTCTCAGCTTTCAGGAGCCGCTGGAATATGTTCGATATCACAAACAGTTTGAGTCTTAGAAAGTTTCAAATAAAAATGTGTTGTCTTGCCGAGGTAGAACCAAGTCTTTGTTTTACAAGTCACAAGTAAGTCTCAAGTCATGACCAGCAAGTCTCTGTCACCTCATTAGAAACTTTCAGTTTCGAGTCCTTAACAAGTCCAAATGAACAAACTTTGACCTAACAGGAAGTAATGCCAGCACCAACAATCCTATCAAAATAAAAGCACAGATTTTATAACTATTCCCCCTAAAAGGTATTTTTTTAAAGTTGTCACAAGGCCTTCTGGGAAATCAATGCATGTGAAGTTGAATTCCAAAAACTGACACATTCATTCGTGATCTTCATCTCTTTCAGGAACGTTCCAGAACGGGATCGCAGAGGGAGAGGTGGACCCCACCTTTGGGCCCCTGGAGGCCATGCGTCTCTCAGTGATGACGGACTCGCCCGTCTGGGTGATCCTCAGCGAGGTGAGGAAACTGGAACCAGCTTGCGAGTGCTCATTATCGATGGGGGCAAACAGGAAGACAGCCCTGAGGTTTCTGGTTCACTTTGGTTCTACGGGGGTCTGCAGAGGATCCAGTATGTTAGGAAGGGTTGCAGGATTAACGAGGTCCCTCCTAGACCAGATGGGTCCATTGAAGAGGTTCCTGTGTAGATGGAAGGTTGTCGAGCACCTGTTGAGCCCCCAATGCCTTAAATGACCTTCAAGGTTTCAAAGACTGTAGAAGCTGCAGACGCTGCTGTGAGCGATTCATTTCTTCAGCATTAATAATCACAAACATAAATAAAAATAAATTAACAGGGTAAAAGTGCAGACAACCCCCCTGCGGCCCCCCTGCGGCCCCCCTGCGGCCCCCCCGGTCCTGTGACCCAGTGTGGTTTCACGTCAATGAAACCTTATTTCATCTGAACACATTTGATGTGAGAAAAGATTCCATCACTCACACTCGATGTTTAAGGTCCAGTTCAAAGGTTTGTTCTCTTATCTGTTGGCTAGCAGAAAATATTCCTTCAAAATAAAAGTTTGTGCATCACTCAATAGTAATTCTTCCAAAATAAAATCCCCTATTTAATTAATAATACAGCAGAAAAACATGACTACACACAGATTCACTAACTTACTAGATATAGTACTACTACTACTACTACTGCTACTACTACTACTCTACTACTACTACTACTACTACTACTACTACTACTACTACTACTACTATTACTACTACTACTACTACTGCTACTATTACTACTACTACTACTACTACTACTGCTATTATTACTACTACTACTACTACTGCTACAAATAATACTACTAACAATAAGGGAAATGAGAACGAAAACTGAGTTCATTTTCTCATTGCACGTTTGGTTACTGTGATTTAGACCGTTTGACTACTGTAATTTTCAAGTGAGTACAAAGTAATATACTGTGAAATAGTACACAGTAATTTGCTGTGCACAAACACAGTAAATGTCTGTGTATTTGTTTCACAGTGTGTTTCACTGCATTCAGTTATTATGGAGAGTAAAATGTACTGATGCACATATAAACTGTTTCGATCGACTGTCCGCAGGTTGTGCAACACTTTCATTTTGTGGTTCTTGTCCTTTAAGTTCCAACTGGTTCTAACCGGTTCGTCTGTCGTCCCTCAGATCTTCATCAAGAAGGCAGAGTGAAGCTCCTCTCCCCCTCAGATACCTAAGCACCTCTGAGCACTGAGCTGCTCACCAGTTCCCCAATGCGGTGCCACGGCGCTCACGTGTGGACGGACCTCGCCACTGCAGGGCTGAACAGCTCAGACTCTGACCACACAGACAGATGATAACAGGACATGAGGGGAGGAGCTGTCGCCTGTGGAGAATCTCCTCTCGGGTGATGATGCTGTAATTAATCATGAAAGTGTATTTATGTGTACATAAAGTGATTTAAATGTTGAACACACTGGTAATTAAGAAGGCGTCGGCAGAGCGCCGTGCTCCTCCTGATGATGAAACTGCTGCTTCAAAATGAACGACTCGTGTCTGCAGACGGTCGGTCCGGACCTTTCCACCAACACCAGTGCACCCACAGTAACCATGTATGTGGACGTAGAGACACACACACCCCTTTATGAATGCCCTCTCCTTGTGTTGGTGTGTGTCAAGCTTCACAAGAGAACGATTTGCCTTAACGAAGACAGATTTTAGAAAACTACCCGGAAAAGAAAACTGTAGCGACACCCAGAGTCCTGTGCTGCAAGCTCGGACCTTCTCACGGCGTCTTTCGTTGTGGCTTGAAACTACTGAGGACGGAAGCCGCTGTTTCTTCTCACTGATCACAAACCTGTTTCAGTCAACTGAGGCCTTGTCACTGCTGACCGCTCTGTTTAATGACGCTGCTTTACTCTCTTGTTCTTCACTGTCGTCTCCAGTCCGCTGGAGCATCTCTGGTAATAAATAGTCCAATTCTTCCACCAGTTTCATTTCCATTTCTCTGTAAAGACGCTGTCTTCCACAAGAAATGTGCTGCTTGAAGTGGCAGATGGATGTCGGAGATACTTTTGATAAATTGTTCCCTAAAGCTGCTTTTCGTTCACTTTATTTTGTTCCTTCTGTTAATTTGTGGGGGAACAGTTTCACATTGCCAGACTCTCACTTACTTCCTGGAAATATTCTTTTACTCTCCTCCATCAGTTTCACATAGTTTCTGTTTTTCAGATTAACATTTAGGTTTGATTAATTAAACCGAGCTCCACCTGACAACATTAAAATGGATCTAACATGTTGACATACATGAGTTAATATCAATTAAAACTCCAATAATATAAATGATGAAAAGAAAACTGTCAGTACTTTTACTTCCACTGTGACTTCAGTAGGATTCTAAATACAGGACGTTTTATTTTTTGAACACAAAGTTTGCTTCAGTTGAATGTCTCAGTTGTTCTTCCGCCGCTGCAGGATGAACCTCATTCAAATATATTCATTTAAAAACAGTAAAGATGTGAAGATTCAACAGATAATGTATTCTCACCTTCAAGTCAACATTCAGTTATTGATTTAAGGAACCATTTATCAAACCTTTTCCTCCGACATCGGAAAGATGCAGCTCAACCCCGACAGGCGTCGTTCGTTCAAACTGGCTGAACTGGAAAACGAAGCAGAACTTTAACTTTTGAAGCGTTTTCGAGCTTCAGGAAACATTTTGTTTGTTTGTTTGTTTCCTTGCAGGATGCACTGGAATGCATTACTATCATCTCGTTTGTCTTTTGTATTCTTTAGATAAACTCTATTTAATGATCTTTAAATTCTATCAACCTGTGAATTGTAATAAAGACATTTTAATGATTTTTGCCGGGTTCATTAACTGCTGGTTTGTTATATATGAAATACCAACATCACTCCGCTGGTCAGAAACTGGTTATGACAGGAAGCGAACATATCTTTTAATATTCACTAAGGGAGCTGAAGGCAGTTTATTCCCATGGAAATGTGATAAGACAGACAGAGAATAGATCTAATCTTTAAACTAGGACCAGTCACATGGTCCAAGACCTCATGATTGTCAGTTTTCTCACAGGCCCCCCTGCCTCCATTAAAGGTACAGTTCAACATTTATGCAACCAGCCTTCAGTATTGTCTTTACTGAGAGGGAGACGTTCAGAAGGACACGCATTCCATGTTTTTAAATCAAATACACAGGTGGTGTCAGAGCATGGTTAGCCTAGCTTAGCAGGAATACTGCATGGGAACTGCACCTCTATGGCCCCCTGACTAACATGTTGCATTTTGTTTGTTTCATCACAACACAAACACAAATGTAGAAAACATATTTCACGCGGAATGTGCATGTTGGAACTGGTCACTGCAGTGACACGGAAATGTGACCTATCTTATCAATGACGCATATTAGCGGTTGATAAATCAGTTTCTTATAATTAACCCGGTACAACCTTCTGGCGGAGAAACAGATGAGCTGCGATATCGTTGTCGTCAGCTCTACTACAACCAATCAGCGCACACTTCCACTGTCAGCTCCACCAATAATTGCTGTCCACGAGGTTCAGCTTTCCTTACGACCTATCAGCTCCTGACAGTGGACCGGATACGTCAAACAGTCCCTCTCATCGACCAATCAGCGGCAGGCGGGGGCAGTTTCTGTCCCCTCACTTCCCACGTGATCCAGCGCAGTAGTTCCCAGGCGGTCACATCGAAAAGCTGTAGGTAAGTGAAGAGATCGATAAATGTCTCGTTTTAAAGGGTCGTAGAACTGAATTGTGCTGGTGTCTGACTCTGCCAATTTGTACTTATTGTGTCTCAGGTCATTATATTAAAAATATCCACATTGAGCCAGTAAACATGAAGCTCCGTGTTTCCGGCGTGCTGTTAGCATGAGAGGTTGTTGCTAACTGAGGCTAATTCACGGCAGGTGAACTTAGCTAGTTAGCGCGCTGTGTTAGCCTCCGCTAACGTTCAGTTTACTCAGGCGTAATCGATTCAGTTGTGTTTCTCAGTCAATCTGGTTTAGTTCAGGTGAGGACAAACGTATCAAACAAAGGTGAAGTTCATTTTTTGAAGACAACTCCTGCACAGGCGTGTTTCGTAAGCAGTGTCGCAGCTAAGCTAAGCTAAATGCGATATCCGTGTGAGTTATCGTTACGGAGGAGGGGGGAGGGTGTGTGTTTCTGATCGATCACAATCAGACACTTTAATGATCACAGTCGGTCATGTTCCAGTTCTTCAAATTTAATACAAACTAATGTAAATAAAATGTTATCAACAATGTGGAGCATATCAGTAGTTTCTATAAATGTGGTTAAATAGGTTGATATATTATATGTAAAATATGTACAATGTATGTACACGTACATCCGGTTACTGTACAGTTGATTTATCGCCGCTCGAAATTTCAATTATCTTAGTTAAAGTAAAAAACTTGAAAAACCTTGAAGGAGATATAATGATGCAGCGACCAGTAGAAGCTGATCACAATATTCTGACAGATAATTCATCAATACTAACCCGTGTTACACAGAGCTGCTGGAAGTAATTGTATGTGCTGTATGAAATTATAGTTATTGGTGATTTTCTAAGGTTTCTTGGTGAGTTGACAAGTGCAACAGTTTTCCAGAATCCCATTTGTCAGATGTCTTTTTACTGAAATCTAAAAACCTAAAGATAAAATGTTTCTGATGTAACATGAAGAGACGTTGTCTGAGGTCCTGAGGATGAATTGGTTTGAGGTTTATTCTTGTCAGGCATCTGATTGTCGGTGCTGTAGATCATGTATTGTTTTTTTGGATGTTGTAATTCATCCTTTTAACATGTTTTCTTAAATCAAATCCAAACTGATGTTCTGATATTTGTTCGGGATGTTTACCATCTGTGAAGGAGCACGCGGCCCGGTTGGGCGTCGACTGTCATACGTGACATTCCTGGGATTTAACCTCATGTGTCCAGAAGGTGTTTGTGTTTCCAGCTTCACATGAACTTATTTTACAGACCTTACAACTCGTCCTTCTTTGTTAAATGAAGTCTCGTTTGGGACATTTCCTCCTCCTGCACGACTCCTTCTTGTTCCCGGCAGCATAGACTCATTGGTTTGATGTTTAACAATGATTACAGGAATTGATAAGCTCAGGCGTGCAATAGATCTGATCTGTTGTCTGATAGATTTGGATCCGCTTCTGGATTTCCATCCGCACTTCTTACAGGACAGTTCAGAGATCTTGATGAGTCGCAAATATATTTAAGGCTGTTTTGACTGAGTTTATATAGTTTATTACGACAATATAATTTATATTTATAGACTGAGTGTTGCCCTGATTTTATTACAAACTAGTATTTGTGTGATTATCACCTGTTTTATATGGAAGTTTGTGTGATTTATTATATCACATGCTACAAGTATTATTACTTCTCCAGGACTCCAGAAAGAGAAGCCTCAACTGGTAACAGTTCAGGTGTAAATAAGGTTTTAATGGCTGAGAAACATCATATTTAAAAGGTGTTCAGTTGGTGAGAAACAGGAACATGAAAGAAGCTCCAAGCAGCTGCCTTGTCATTGATTAGTTTCCCATCCATTAATCAGTTCTTTCTCACGGTGAAGATTGTGAACTTTTACAAGCTGATGTTGAAGGTTCCTCGGAGAAAGTTACAAACCAGTCCGGTGATGTTTATTTGTAAGAGTAGTTCTTTGTCCGTGTGTGATGGGTTGACTCCCGCTGGGATCCAGTCTGTCGGGAGAAGCTGGTTCAGCTGCATCACTCTGACAAACGGCGGCGTGTCAGACCGCCACCGGCTCGGTCGTCCTCAGACAGCGACTCCGTGGCCGTACAAGTAGGGTCATCTAGGTGGAGGTCGTCGCTCTGCAGCGTCCTTCCTGTTGAAGAGAGTCAGCTGCACTTTTCAACGCTGCCGATCTCAACACAAAAACCTTTTGGAGACTTTGAATGAATTCCTCTGAAACAGTTTAAAGGAGGTTGAGAGTGTAAGCAAGCCAAGAGATGGATCAGTTATTCTGTGTTTGTATTTCTTCCACAGGAAGCGAGCTCATCACCTGCGTTCAAACACTAATCTGCCTGGTGACCAGTTAACCGACGCTAGCCGTTAAAGGCTGATTTCACTGTTTAATGGAGCGACGCTGCTCGCAGCTCTGACAGATGCTGCAGATTTATTCAACTTTCAGACAAGTTTTTGGATTCACAAGGAATGTGATGTGTTTAGTGAATAGAATGATTAGACTTGAATGTTAATGTTCGTGTTAATGTGTCACTTAACAACCAGTGAGGACATTAAAACTGATTAAAATCTGAAAATACGCCACATTATGAAACATTTGGTATAATGCCTCCATATCAGATGGAGTGTAGTCGGTAGTTTTATCAGGATGAATCAGAGGAGCAGCACATGTCTGTCAGGATAAATGGATCCCAAAATCAGATTAGTGGACTGAGGAGTGGCCGCAGGCCTGATGCTGCTGTCAGTCTGGATGTAGAACAGCAACTTCAGCTGGCTGAATGGAGGCGCCTGGTGTCTTATCAGCCAATCACAGAAGCTCTTAAAGCTCATTACTGCAGGCAGCAGGAACACGCTGCTGTGCTCCTCCATTACTGTAAATATGCATTATTATTATAAACAGTTTAAGTTATAGCACACAACCTTAACTACCTGCAGGGGGGAAATGATTTCCTCATCATTGAATCTGATGATTATCTTTGATTTAATTCTGTCTGTGAAATCAAACAATGAGATGATCTCTAACGATCTAAGATCTCTTTTTAAAGCAAACACACACTGGAGAAGATTGGGCCTTTTTATTGTCTCAAATTGACTTAAACAAGGAACTTATTACCGGTTGGCACTGGATTAATTCAACTTACTCCCTGAAACACACAGTAGTTTGTTCACACACGTTCCAGCACACATCTGTCATCTGTCGCTGCTTCTCGTTTGTTCACAGGGGACAAGTGCAGCGGTTTTATTAAATGCGTGAACCTTGTTTAAACAGGTTTTAAAGGTGGTTGGTAGGAGCTGGGTAGGGGGGCGTGGTCAGCCCAACCGCTGAGCGGACATATATTTGTTCAGGTGTTTGTGCAGCAGGCGGAGACGTCTGTCCAGACGGTTCAGTAGAAGAAGAGCAACTAACACGTTGTCAGTTTGAGTTCTGCTTGTGGGATTATTTTATTAAAAACGACCTGTAAATGGAACTCCAGACGTCCGCTTCACTGAATATACAACTGTGAAACAGTTAAACATCCTCCAGCTGAAACACCTCAGCAGGTCTTTATTTGAGGATTTACATTTTATCTGCACAAACACTGAATACAGGCTGGTGTTTCACCTCTTTACTTATATTTAACTTTGTTCTATCTGACGTTTATCATGTAATTGTAGATGTTCTGATCCTCAGCTGCAGAAATAAAATGTAATATTTGCGACACAAGATCTGTTGCTGGATCTTTATATGAAACGTAGATCTGAGGCGCTGCAGCTAATTCCTTCAGATACCATGTGGGCACCCAGATGGTTTAGATGCTAAGCTAACAGCTAGTGCTGGTCACACTGGTTAGCCATGCAGCTAATCCCGCTGCAGGCTAATCTGATTAGCGTGGCACTCTTTAGCAGAACGTATTGATCTGCAGACGGAGAACCAACATCAGTGTTTTATTCTGTGATGATGCTGACGTACAATTAACAACGATCAGTCGACTCATTGATCCGCAAATCAACAGAAATCTGTTGAGGTTCATCAAGCAGATGCTGAGACGGGTGACTGACTGATCAGATGTTCAGATGAACTCCTGAGGAACAAGCCGTCCCCTTCAGTGTTGTCGATTACTAAACTATTACTTTAATCCTATCTTGGCTCATGCTTCCCACCGTTTACTGTCAGAGCTCCGACTCCTCCGGGGCTGTAAGAACGATTGTAGATTATATATAAATGATCGATAACATTATTATTTTGATCAGACTCATTCAAACTCTGTTTTGTGTTGGGGTGCGGCAGTAATCCCGCGGGGTGTAATCTCATTACAGTTAATTGAGCCGTGGTTTGCGTGTCCTGTGGGTGCTGGTTGGTCACCATGGCGATGGACGGGCGCCAGGGAGACACAGCCAAACTGACGGCCTTGTGGTTGATGTGTCTGACACAGTTTGACCAACGACTTGTTTTACGTTTGGTTGTCAAACTGTTTGAATAAAGAAAAATACCTGATACATTAATGATCATCATATTGACAGCAGTCATGAACCGTTGTTTTAAATAGTCAGTAAATATCAACACTCCTTCATGAGAAGCTCTGGTGTCCACAAGCAGCTGTAACAGGTGTTCCTCTTCCTGCAGACGATGGATCGGAGGGTGTGGTTGTGCGTTCTTGTGGCGGCGGGCCTCCTCTGCCTCAGTCTGGCCCCCGTCTCTCATGCTGAGGACCTACTTGAAGACACTCTGGGCGACGACATGGACGTGGAAGACGAGCTGGACCTGGATCTAGCCGGAGATGAGGAGATGGAGGCAGACCTGCAGGACGAAGCTCCGCCCGCATCTAAAACTCCACCCACACCGAAGGTGAGACAGCAAGCAGCTGATGAGCCGTTTGTGAAATATAGAAAAGTGAGATGGATGTCTGATTGTCTTCATGATATCAGGATTGTCCTGATATCATGTGTTCACTCATGTGTTCACTCTGTAAATACAAATCATCTGACGAGATAATGGGGTGAGGACGTCTCGCTTGGTTCATTGAAATGTGAATATTTTCACCTTGAAGCACCTGTTGTGTGCGTGTGCGTGCGCGTGCGCGTGCGCAAATACGACTCGTTGCTGCAGCCTGACAGGCGATGCTGCTGCTCTGAGAACTAAACGGTCTGTTCATTCACGTCGGTTCCTTTCCTTCGTCTTCGTGTCCAGGTGACCTACAAGGCTCCCGAGCCGATGGGGGAACATTTCATCGCGGAGTCTTTTGACCGGGGAACCCTCGAAGGGTGAGTCTGGTGTTCCTGCTCTGTTATCTGGTCCTGGTCCTGGTCCAGGTCCAGGTCCAGTCCACATTCAGAAAAGATCCCTGCAGGTTTCCTCATGGTCGATGACATTCTGCTGTATCATCAACATGCTGACAGCAGATGTCTCTGTAAACTGTCAGCCAGCCTGTTTCTCTCTGCTGGAGCTCGAGTGCGACCTCTAGTGGCAGAATGTCTCTAGAACCTTTTTTGGATTTACAGTATAAGCATTATGATCCTTTTTGTGTTTCTGAAAAAATGATCTACCTGCTGGTTCAGCTGGATTCTGTCGAGCGCCAAGAAGGAGGACACCGACGAAGACATCGCCAAGTACGATGGTAGGTACTGTCACAGCTTCTGTTCTGTCTGCCTCAGTGAGGAACAGTGTTTGTTTACAACGGAACGAAACTGTGATGTTTCCAGGTCAATGGGAGGTGGAGGAGATGAAGGACAGTAAGCTTCCTGGAGATAAAGGTCTGGTTCTGAAGTCCAGAGCCAAACATCACGCCATCTCCGCTCAGCTGCTGCGACCTTTCATCTTTGACACCAAACCGCTCATCATCCAGTGAGAACATACACACACACTCAAAATCCACACACACACACACACACACACACACACACACACACACACACACCGCCCGGCCGTCTCTCATCGTCCTCCTTCTTGTGTGCGTGTTCAGGTATGAGGTGAACTTCCAGTCCGGCATCGACTGCGGCGGCGCCTACGTCAAGCTGCTGACTCAGACTCCTGATCTTGATCTGGTCAGTCCACACACACACACACGCACGCACACGCACACGCACACACACACACGGTAGCTGTTGCGTACTCCTCGTGTGTGGAACAGGCACCGAGGGAAGAAGCCAGTTCTCTTGTCTCTCCATTAGTTTGAAGGAAGACTTGAAAGATTTCTGTGAAAGTTAATGCATCTGAACTTGTGTGTGTGTGTGTGTGTGTGTGTGTGTGCGCGCGCAGAACCAGTTTGTGGATAAAACTCCGTACACCATCATGTTCGGACCAGACAAATGTGGAGAAGACTACAAACTGCACTTCATCTTCAGACACAAAAACCCCAAAACAGGAGATTATGAAGAGAAACATGCCAAGAAGCCCGACGCCGACCTGCGGACGTACTACACTGACAAGAAGACACATCTGTACACACTAGGTACCAAACACACGTACTCGCTCGCTCTGGTCTGAAAGTCCAGATGTGTCGTTGGCTCACCTGTCTGTTGCCCCCCCCAGTGGTGAACCCAGACAACACCTTCGAGGTGCTGGTGGATCAGACGGTGGTGAACAGCGGCAGCCTGCTGACAGACGTGACCCCCCCCGTGAACCCCCAGGCAGAGATCGAGGATCCCGACGACCACAAGCCGGAGGACTGGGACGAGAGGGCCAAGATCCAGGACCCCGACGCCGCCAAGCCAGAGGACTGGTCGGTACCTGCTGCTGGTTACCATGGAGATGGAGACAGTGGTGGGACTGGGTGTTAATGGGTGAATGTTTGCAGGGACGAGGACGCTCCTGCTCAGATTCCTGATGAAGATGCAGTCAAACCAGATGGCTGGTTGGACGACGAGCCTGAATACATCGGAGACCCCGACGCCGTCAAACCTGAAGATTGGTGAGTTACCATGACAACACTGCATGTTAGCGCAACGTATGAATACCAGCAGACACGGGCGGGCTGGTGGAGACGGCGCTCACATGGCTTGTTCTAATAACCGTCCTGTCTCTCCGTCAGGGACGAGGACATGGACGGCGAGTGGGAAGCTCCTCAGGTCCCTAACGCCGCCTGTGAGACGGCCCCCGGCTGCGGCGCCTGGAAGCGGCCGATGATCGACAACCCTGGCTACAAGGGCAAGTGGAAGGCTCCAATGATCGACAACCCCAACTACCAGGTAACCTGCTCCGATCGGCTGATGTGGCGTGTTACAGGCTCCGTGTCAGGCGTGTAGACGATAAGAGTTTCTGTGTTCTCAGGGCATCTGGAAGCCGAGGAAGGTTCCCAACCCTGCGTTCTTCGAGGACCTGCACCCGTTCAGAATGAGCCCATTCAACGCGGTGGGACTGGAGCTCTGGTCCATGACCTCCGACATCTTCTTCGACAACTTCTTCATCACCAATGACCGCAACACCGCAGAACGCTGGGCCGCTGACGGCTGGGGGCTGAAGAAGGCAGCGGAGGGCGCCGCTGAGGTGAGTCATTCTGTCACATCACTGACTGAGGTCGTTTACGTTACCTGACAGCAGCCACCAAGACGACGGAGCCGTGTTCTGTCTGCAGCATCACAGACGACCAGCTGGGGAGAATAAAGTTCATTGATCACGTTGTTGTTGTTGTTTACAGCCGGGTCTGGCTGCTCAGATGCTGAACGCTGCCGAGGAACGTCCCTGGCTTTGGGTCATCTACGTCCTCACCGTGGCCGTACCGCTCATCCTTATCGTGGTCTTCTGCTGCACGGGAAAGGTAAGACGCATACAAGCACACACACGGCTGCGTGGTTGGACGTTGTGCCTGGAGAGAAGCGCAGTTATGAGTTAAAGTCAGAAATAGCGTGTGGCTTCTCTCCTTCACCTTCGCATCATGAAGCGCCCTGTTGCCTGTTCTGATGTCCCAGTCTGTGTGTGACTGTCCACAGAGGTCGTCAGACTCGGCCGAGGGTCAGTTGAGTCTCACCAGCTTACAGGAAGAGTTAAACGAAGCTGGACGCCCGCACGGCCCCGCCGCCACCTCACGCCCGGCTGCTGCTGCTTCTCGAGTACCTTCAAACTTCCTGTTGTGTGTGTGTGTGTGTGTCTGTGACATGTGAACGTCCTTCGGTGCTTCAGCGTCGTTGCAGCACACGCCCACCGTCAAAGATTAACGTCTAACGTGATGTGAGAGTTGAACTGGACTCGTCGATCCACCGTCAGACGTCGTCTCACTCGTCCAGACACTGAAATGTTCTGGAAACACACATGGAAGTGACGTCACTGATTTGAGTCAGTTTGACAATCGTAGTGTTTCACCAACCTCCGAGTGTCCACATCATTTTTCACTTCCACTGGTTTGTGCAGCTGAAACTTGGTCGGCGACACCGAAGTCCGGATCGGTACCTGGTACCGGACCCGGTGTGGTGATGGAGGGCGGTTTATTCATGTAATGAGTTCAATGTATTAAAAAGACAAACACATCTGATTGACAGCAGTGACTCGCCCTTGTAGCTGGTTTCCAGCAGCGTCGGCGCGGCTGTCGGACGCCGTCGTCTTAAACCAGTCGGACACATCAGACTCAATATTCATACAACTGAGCCGCCTCCTGTTTCATCCTCGACTTAGTTTCACTCTCCAGGTTTTGATTTTGTGTTTAAAGTCTGTTGAGTCAAACGGAACTTTGGTGTCGTCCTGTTTGTTCCTCAGAAGAAGACCTTAGAGACGCCTGCAGCAGAATACAAGAAGACCGACGAAGCTCAGCCTGACGTGAAGGAGGAGGAAGGGGAGGAGGAGAAGGCTGAAGAGGAGAGCAGCCCAGGTTGATGACCTGCAGATTTCACAAGCCTGTCTGATGTCCGTCCGTCTGTTGTTCTGACTGAATCTGTTCTTCCAGCTGCAGAGGAGAAGAGTGACGGAGAGGAAAGTCCTGCAGAGAAAGACGAAGTGGAAGCAGAGAAGGAGGCGACGGCAGACGAGGTGAGGACACGCGACTCGCAGCTGTTCTGCCATCATTAGTCGAGTTTCTTCACCGTTCAGTTTCAAGTGATCGATTGTGATTTAACTCACTGCACTCGGATCATATCTGACATGCTGATCTCCTTTCTTCATCTTTGTTTCCTCCTCTTCTTGTCTCCTTCATATGTCCTTGTCTCATCTCCTTTCCTCCTTACCTTGCCTCCTCTCCTTATTACCCCTCCGTTCATCTCTTCCTCACCATGCCTCTTTTCCTGGCCTCCTCATCTCCTCCCCTCATCGCCCCCTCGCCTCCTCTCCCCTCTTCATCTTCTCTCAGAAGTTGGAGGATGACGTCCTGCGGAGATCCCCCAGGAACAGGAAGGTCAGAAAGGACTGATGTATCTGAACTGACAGCCCTGACCTCGACCCCCCCCCCCATTATTATCCCTTGCTCCTCCTCCTCCTCCACCCTGAGAGGATGAAGTCTAAATGTGGAACCCGACAGGAAACTAATCAAGACCTCCAATATGGATGACTGATGATGATGATGATGATTCCAGTATGAACAGTTAGCGTGACTTAAAGATTTTGTTTTTGGAAGAGATAACTGAGATTAACTAAAATGTTCTGCATCATTCCTTTACCACACCTGAGCAGACTCCAACCAGAGGATCGCCTGTCCCGTCAGCGCCACCTTCAGTTAGCTACCACCTTCAGTTAGCTACCACCTTCAGTTAGCTACCACCTTCAGTTAGCTACCACCTTCAGTTAGCTACCACCTTCAGTTAGCTACCACCTTCAGTTAGCTACCTTCAGTTAGCTACCACCTTCAGTTAGCTACCACCTCCCGAGGTTTTTGTTTTAACAATTTCAAACATGAGCCTGGTGACCATCGACCATCGAGTTCATATCAACCGCCTGGACGACTAGCTTCCGTGTGCTGATGGTGATGTGAACTTTAGCAGGTGGGAAATTAAAGTAACTTCATGGATGATAAACGACCTTCAGACAATTAAACAATAATGTTCCTAACAAACTAAAGATGCCTGCTAATATTTATTCCTGGTTTATTCGTAGTCCTGTTAGTTTGTTACAGCGGTTCTCGTGTAGCCTCAGCGTCCTAACGGGTCTCTTCAGTGTTTGTTGCGTTCAAATGTCCTGATGGCGGCAGAGAAGGTCAGAGGTCAACCCGGTCAGAGTCTCACCAGGTCCCAGAGAGCAGAACTGATGTATAAATGTCTCAAGCAAATGGAGTCATTTGTCTTTTGCTTCTGGTGTGTTCATACAGGTTGTCAGGTGAGTGACTGCTCGTTGTCCAATAAAGGCTCCGCCCACTGAGCTGGTCAGGGTGACCGTGGCGGCGGCAGTCCACCTTCAGACACCTCAGCCTGTCTCTGGCCTCCAGCTTACAGCGGTTATCGTAGGTTGTAGTCCCATGGACTTCAGTCCATCCACACCTGACAGCTGCTCATCACCTCGCTTCCTTCCTGATTAACTGGACTGGATGAAGTTGATCAACAAACATCTCTGGTCAGCTTCAGTTAACAAGTTTGATCTTTTTCTGAGTCTCTTTATTGATGAACAGAGAAACGTATTCAAACTTAGAGCAACATGTGAACCATCACATTCTCAGTCTGCACAAACGTTGTTGGTTTGTCGGCTCAGGACGTTGACGACTTCTCTGTGCTGTCAATCAGAGCAGCCAGTCGGATGTTGTGGTGTCTTCACCTGCGTCAGCAACATGAGCTGCTGTCATGAGTGTTTGGACTGAAGCTGACTGGCAGCGGGTGGACGGACACCCAGTCTCTCTCTCATCGACCCCATACCAAAAGAAAAAGGCTCCAAGGGAAATTCTCCACACCTCATCCTAATCAATCTGAACCTTGAGTCCAACCATGTTTAAGAGACTGCACTTAAGCGTGAACTTAAGTCTTGACCGCTGAAATATTCGTCAATCGGTCCACTTCTAGAGCTCTTCATCAGTGGGTGGAGGTCGCTCTGAGTTTCCACCCTCAGGTCGAGGACCGCTGTCTCTTTCATGAGCAGATGAAGTCGGTGACCACAGTTACTGCTGACGTCCACCTGAGCGGAGCGTTTTAATACGTTGTGACTGGCTGCTTGTCTGCTGGTCACATGACTTCCTGTCTTCCCAAACCTGTCGCACCAGAAGCCCAAAAGACAAATGTGTCATAGAAACTTTCCAGGAAGCCTCCTCTCCTCCTGACCTTCGCTCTGGCGCCGCCATCAGGACCTTTCTCATGTTGAGCCTCAAGTGTGGTGAACCCGAGTAGAAATGTTTCCATGAACTTTACCTGTAAAGTAGCTGGTTGGGATTGAAATCCTGCAAATGTTTTGTTTTTCACTAATCATGACGTTCTGAAAACCTCAGATGTGATTCTGTAGCGAGGCGAAGACTTTCCATTTGTATTCTGATGCAATGTTTCATCATTCTGTGGTGTCATTTTACAGCTTGGAGGGTTCAAACCTTTAAAGTCTGAAATAAACTGTTTTCTGTGTCAATGGTCAAACGTCTGCTGTTCGGCGTCTCGTTCCTCCGACGGCGAGCAGCTCCGCACTGATTGGCCGGGTTTTGATTGGCAGGTTCGAGACTAAATGGTGGGTGGGAGAAAACTCCTGAGATGTTTGTGTCTGGCTGTCTGTCCAGTTCTGGGCCGAGAGGCCTGCTTCCATGTCAGGTGACCTTTAACCTGTTACCCTCCTCCTTTTAGTGTCAACACAAGCTAGTTGAGTTTTGGCTGTAAGCTGTGTTACTTTAGTCTTTCTTCTTCTGCTGTTGGAGAACGTGCTGCTTCAGTTTGGATTTCAGGTCGAGTCGCCGCCGCCAGCAGCAGCAGCAGCAGCAGCAGCAGCAGTAGTGTTCCACTCCACTGAGGATGTTTGCCAGCCTTCATCTCTCGTCTCAGATCCTTTGTGTTTTCTTGGGTCTGGTTGAAGCTGCCTAGATTAACGGACCATAGACTGAACACTGTATCTGTAACTGCTGCTTCGGATCTGTTTTTTTTTTGTTTTGTTTTTTTGGACTTTCGTGTTGAAACTAAAACTGTTGGCTCGGCCTGTTTCTGATGTACAAACTATGTAGAGATGCACCTGCTGACGCTGCAGGAAGGTCCAACTTTGAATAGAAATACTGTGATGACAGAAGCTGACGTGTGTGTGCAGTCAGTGTTTGTTTTGATGAATAAAAAGGCCAAAAGGAAACTAAATGAGTTTGTGTTCATGTGTCTAATTCAATGTTCAGATTTTACTGCCAGCGTAGCTGATCGGTCCAATAAAAATTAATTTATTGAAGAAACAAGCTTTGTTTTCTGCTCGAAACAAGATTTATAGAGTGTGAAATGTGAAGCTACCAGGAGTCTTCAAATGAGTGAGTTACTTCTGATACGTGTGAAACATTAAGAACTGGAACATGCAACTCTGATAGCATTACTGATAACTGATAACATTTATTGTTTATAACCACAACTGACAGCATCAGTAACACAACAACGTCTGTGCTGTGATTTGGTGTTGTGTTTTGAGCGACTGGAGGTGTCTTGACATCTTTCAGCCTGTCAGCAGTTCCACTCAGGAGCAGATAGTTTTTGTCATCCTGTTGACAGACGAGCACTCAGCAAAGACCTGCACCAAACTGTGTGGAAATAAGACATTTTCCACCACGTTAAACATATCTCCTCCAATGTTTAATGTGTCCTTCTATAGTCCATGTTACACCCTTACATAAGTTCAGTGACCATCGTCCAAATAGTTTTTCCATCACCCTGCTAACCAACAGACAAATTGTGGTTGGCGTAAGTCATTAAAAAGGTCTGATTTGAAGTTTTAATGTTTTTATTCCGTTGTCCAAAGAGACTGAGAAATATTGCATGTAACTTAAGATTGTTATTGAGGTAAAATAAATTTGAGAATGGTAATGTGGTGTTGTGTTATCTTATCATTTCCATCTGGTTAAAAACGTTGGTCATATTATTGTAATGCAACAGTTTGAGAAATACATTTTACATTTTAAATGTAATATCATCAAATTGAAAATCAACGACCATCAAGTGATCAAGTTAATTGAAGATATTCAAATAATACTTGAGTAAAGTAACAGTATTTCTACTCGAATTCTGTCCACTCCTACTTTATTTTCCACTCGTCGTTACACGTCACTGCACAATCATTATGATGTCGGCACGCAGAGTGCGCTTTCTATTGGCTGTTTCCGCTGTCAATCATCGACGGGGCGGGAGCAGTGACATTCCTTTTGAAGGAAAAAAAGAGAAAGTTACCAAAATGGCGGCGTCAACCTGCTTGTCCGCTGGAAAACAATAGAAGCAGAACAGAGGGACTGAGCTCGCCCGTTCACACTGACAAACCCGCTCCGCATCTTGCATACCCTGGCTAGGGTTCAGTCAGGAGGAGGATTGTCCGTCCCGACACAACGTCACAATTAATTAAAAATATCATGTTTCATTTAAACGTTTCGAGCTAGCCACCTAGCTAGCTAGCTAGCCCAAAACAGACCGTTAGCAGCTAGCGGCTAACGGCTACACGGAGGCGGAGGATCAGCTGTTGGCTGAACAGATGCGGTAGGAAGAACGGACAGCAACACTTTCACAGTAAGTGAATTTAATACATGACCAGGCCTTTCTTGTGTGGAAACCCGTGTCGTTTTTCTTCATCCGTGAAATGTCGTTGCTAGTTTTTAAACGATGTTTATTCGCCGAGCAATTGCTGCCAAGTTTGCGAAGTTGTTAGCTGGCTAGCTCCTATACGCTAACCAAGCTAACGACTAATACTCAAGCAAAATAAAGTTTCAAACAAGTCCGAAAGCCGTTAGTGTGTTTCATATGTAATGAAACTTTATCGGTGACAAGGGGAGGAATGGGGCCAGACGCTCGCGCCTGCTAGCTTAAAAAAAAACAATATTTTCAAGGCAATTTGGGGAATTTTAAGGAATTTCCGACGTTCCAACTTTGATTTAGTGAGTGGAGGAATGTGCTTAGTTAGCCGAACAGGAGTTACTGCTATAGCAACAGAATGTTTCATTGACTTCAATTAAAACATTGAGTAAACGGTTGAGTCAATCTGTACAGAAAGGAGCGGGGTTTGTTTTGTTCTGTGACGACCGGGATAATTCATAGGTTTTTGATTTTGGGTGAAACTCGGGCGGAATATGGCTCCAGCTGGACTCCAGTAGCTCGGGTTTACACAGCAAGGTAAATGGGCTGTTGTATATATCATGATTCATAGCCTAATCTGTGCTTTAAATTCATTAAATCAGGAGGCTGAATGAAATTGCACCCGAAAACCTTAATTTTCCTCTTCGGCAGTGAGTGCCGCTGTGACTGAAGGCCATTAGCAAGACAAAGGTCGCCTCCATGGAGCCTTTGTAAAGGGCGAGGGGGGGTGTATAGACGCCCAGAGTGAAAAACAGCCAGATTCAGCATTTTGTGGACGAAACCTGAGCCGGGAGTTTACTACAAGTCTTTATTGATGATGGCGGATTTTGTTACACCGCGACACAGCGCGGTGATGGAGAGGCTCCGCCGGAGGATCGAGCTCTTCCGGCAGCATCACAACAGCTGCGAGAGCCGCTACGAGAACGCAACGCTGGAGCGACTGGAGCTGGAGAGGCAGCAGACCTTCGCCCTGCACCAGCGCTGCCTGCAGGCCAAAGCCAAGCGGTCCAACAAGCACCGACAGCCCCAACCCAGCAGCGACCAGGCCGGCCAGAGAGCGCCGGGCGGCGGCACCGGCACCACCGATCTGGGGGAGAGCGGAGGGACGGTGGCGGAGCAGAGCCGGAACAGCACTCTGATTGCGGTGAGTTAGCGCTGAATACCTCCTGCTTGTAAGAGCCAAAACACGCTGTGATTAAGTAGTATGAATTATTCACCAGTGATGAAGTGGTATGTGCTCTGGGCAGTGCTCAGATTGACAGACTTTTGGCATTGTTTGAAATCAGATGCTTTAATTTGGTGAGAATCACAAGATAAATAATTTTACAATAGTTTCAAAAAACATTTCCTGTTATACACTTATTTGTATGATTTGAAATATGGTGAGATTGCCTAGTTGGAGATACATTATTAACTGGTGGTTTAAGCCAGCGTTGTTTCAGTCTACCACAGGCGTAGAGAGAACTTGGTCAGGAGAAAGCATTATAAACTCCCACTTGTAATTAAAGAAAAATCTACGTTTTCACGTTTTGTTTTACATTGAGCACTCACAAGGACAACATCTAACCAGCCAGCTGACAAATATGTCTCTTCCTAAACCCTAAACCTTCAAGCAACATGGATCTGCAGAACAGACTGACAAATTATTTCTGAGACATCACTGCAGTTCGGTGTAGTAATGTCAGGTGGTGTTACTCCACCAAACGTGCAACAGTATGTTGGAGGGAGTGTATGTGAAATGTGGTCAGAATATATTATCATAAAATTATTTCAGGGAAGCGATGTGATGTTAAGACTGGTACCACATGGTAAAAAGTTAATCTCATGTTCCTCCCAATGAGTCGTGTAGTGTTTGTATATACTCTGAACCACTTTAACTTATTTTGAAAAAGTACATGATCATAGGTATTTAGACTCATTTAGAATTCAACCCAGGAGTGTGTTGTCGTGACTATGGAAGAGGCAGCCTTGTGATCATGTGGTGTGTGATGTGGGGGGGTCAGGGGCCACAGACTGACCACCACTCATTGTAGCATGAATAGAGACGTTGAGCTGCTAAGCAGCATTGAACCGCTGCTGTCCGGCTCTGTCTTGAGAGTCCAATAGATCTTTGACATACCAGAAGCACATTTGTGCCTTTTAGAGAGTTTCTGTATGGGTACCGTTGTTGTTGCTGGGCTCTGCTATGACTGTTTGTCAGTACATGACAGTAGCACGTCATCATTAATGTTCATCAATCTTAAATATCATGTTAAGCTCAGAGATAGTAGTGATCAGGTTTACATGTTTACTGACACAGAAGGAGAATATGTCTCCTGTTCTTGTACGGCAACACAGTCCTGTTAGTTACTGGCAGATAAATGTGATAGTCTCAGGCTGGCGCTGCATTCATAGAGACGATGTGGAAGGAGACAATTTTACCTAACAGGGTGGACATGTGGCCCGTAACGCCAGATATTGAGCTTGGATCTGGTTAAGCTGCAGACTAAATGTCTGTCAGGCAAACAACAGAGCTAGGGCTGATCAAACTCTTCCCGTCCGTATTTCCACAGGTGAAGTCACGCATCCTCTCCATCCTGCTTAAGTGTCCCTTAGCAAGGTACTGAATCCCTACCAGCTCTTTTTTAATATTTACAGTAGATAGAGCTGACAAAATTATATGATCAACATGAAATACTTGACATTTGTGCTGAGTAGATTTCTAAACATTCTTTTTTCTAGTGTTTTTCAAATAGCTGGTTGTCAAAGTCCACACAAAGCCAACTTACTCTAACTGCCCGGCATGATGTTTCTTTTGATTAATTAGAATTTCCACAATCTAAGACATTTCTCTGACATTTCTTATTTTTTTGCTGTCAAACATATCGAACTGTACTGTACAAAATTAAACTGAGAGCTCAAGAGTCAACCAACACAGTAAACACACTTTGAGAGCCTGGAGAGTCAACCAAAGGAATAAACACACTATGAGAGCCTGGAGAGTTGATCAACTGATACAGTGGACTCTATAAGTAACGACAGCAGTATTATAGGTTTGGTATCTACAGACAGAGAATCAGACACAATAGGGACAGACTGACAAAAACTAGCTGAAGTCCTGAGAGGTGACTCAGTTTAAACAGAAACACCCCCCATCCCCTCACAGCTGAGTCATCACTGTGTGTGTTTGTCCTGCTGTCAGGAAATCTCTCTCTCTCTCTCTCTCTCTCTCTCTCTCTGTGTGTGTGTGTGTGTGTGTGTGTGTGTGTGTGTGAGCTTTGATTGGCCTCTCAGTAGTGATGTCACTGACGATGTTAATAGTATGTCCCAGATTATTATATTAGTGAAGTGTTTTTCTGATACTGATTATATGTTTTGTATTTGTATTCCAATCATTGATCTAATTCAAGATCTCAGCTACATGAACGGAGCTCCTTGATGAGTGTTAGCAAGAATTTCATTTGCTGAAGCAAGTTATAAAAATACTTTTTCCGGTTATAAAGTCAGACTTGCAATGTTAAAAAAAACAAAATAGTCATGCATGAAGCATGTAATCAAACTATGATAAGAGCAGAAAAACAAGGTGGATGTTTCAGATTTTTGTGACCAAACTGAAGCCAAAAGATCCTGGCTGACTCCGCCTCAGTATACAGAGGTCTAGAGGTGTGTTAGCCTCAACAAACTCTTTCGGTACCTTCTGAAGAGACTCCTCATCAATATTCCATCTTCAATCAGCCAAAACATTCCTGTTACACCAATGAAAAGATGAAGCTGTGTTTGCCTGACTGGTCACATTTCTGTTTATTAATTTATTTAAGGAAATGTGCTGTTTAATAAAGTAGGACGTTCACTATATTCTTTAAGTTTGTCTCTCAGAGGTAACTATTGAGTCATTAAATCAAAACTTCCAAACTACCGGCTTGAAGATGATTTACAGAGTAGATCAAGCTTGTTCGCTCTGAAGTCTGGAGACCGGATCAAAACTCCTTGTCCTTCTCGGGGGTGGTCTCCCGTCATATGTGAACCCACAGACATGTAACGCATGTTGATATGATTCGGTGTGACTTCCACCTCCTGACGACATCAGTATCTCCATCATCCATTGACAGTAAACCTTCATAAATCCACTTAGCAACCAGAGAACAAAGAGGCTACATAACCTCCCGAAGTTTTCAAGTATCATCCGGGGTGTTTGTCTGTTACCACGGCAACACTGCAAACAGGAAGTGATCACAGCTCATTCAGCAGACTTTTCATATTAGACTGGATTAATATCAGCGATGAGGTGACTGATGTTACTGTCGCCTCCCTGTCGTGCTGACTCGTATGCAGTCTGGATGAGACTTACGATTTGTGTGTGTGTGTGTGTGTGTGTGTGTGAGTGTGTGTGTGTGTGTCCGTGTGTCCGTGTCCCTCCCTCAGCTACAGGGGTGAATTGCTGCTTGTTTTTGGATCATGTCAACAATCAGTTATTGGTCCAGTTGTTTGTCCTACATTTACTCCGCCTCCAGTTGGGCTAATCAGGAAATTCTCAGCATATTTTGGGGGAAGACGTCACTTCTCTCTGCACTGTGACGCCTCTCTGCTCGTGTGGCTGAGAGTTAGTCTTTCTGAAGAGAACAATGTCGGGACTTTATGCTCTGATGCATTTTTCAGGGCATATACAGGTCGATTTCATTTATTAATTTGCACATTCATGTAACTTTCTTTACTCTGTCATAAGAGCACACGTTTTAACGTCATTAGCCCGGTACAGAAGCAGACCGTGTGGAGGTGGTGGGGGGGTTAGCTGGAGTTTGATGGTCCACGACTACTTGTGTGAATGTCTTTACCTTTTTTAGTTAATTGTTAGCTTTCCAAACGCTCGTAACCTCCATCAGGTTCAGTGTTTCACTGTATAACAGATTTGCCCAAAAATGTTCCTCCTGTCCCGGCTGCATCAACCAGGTTTGGTGAGGGTTGACATTGTAGTTTTTGCAAATCTTGCCGACTAAGGATCACTTTCAATTATTATATATCCTGCTCATACTTATTATACTTGTTACTTTTAAATTGTCTTTTATTGTCTTGCTTTGTCCAAACATTCCTAAACCCAAAGACGTTAATGTCCCTCTGACTGGATCACAGTGATGTCCAGGTCCGTGTTACTGCAGCAGTCTGACCGATAAACAACACGTTTAAAACAAATTCAACCTTTTCTCCTCTTCATTTTAATTAGGTCTTAAAGTGATCAGTTATTGATATCGACTGAAACGTGTTGTTGGGATTTATTTTTCAGATATTTCAGCTCCACTTCCAAATGTACTACATTCGGTATAGTATGGATCTATGAAATAGCTAAATACAGTTATCACTTCTCAGAGCCCAGTGGGACGTTTCCCAATGTTTGATATAGTTTAAAACCCAGAGATGTGAAGTGTGCACAATATAACAGTTGTATACCAGGATGAGTGTCTGGAGCTCTTACGGCATTGAGATGATTCTATTCACTTCATATTAGACAACACAAATACAGGACTGTGTATTTCTACACTGGAGTTTGTTGATGATGAAGAATAAAAAGACAAAGCTTTATTTTACTGGTTCCACAATGAACTTTAATTCTAAGCATTAGTCTGGACAGATTGAAAGAACAGCTCCATCTTCCGTCTGAAGTTTTGGGGACTTTGACTTCCGTATCCAATTTCTGGCTGCGATTCACCTGCTCACTCGTCTCCACTGGGCCTGCAGGTGTTGAACAATCTGGCAGTCAAACAGCGTGATGATCAGCTGATGTGTTTCAGTCAGGCAGTGGAGGCGGTTCTGAATGTTCCCATCAGATCCGGTGGGTCGTACAGAGCGGACACATCTAATCTGCTGACTGCTCTGAGGAAGCTCTTTGTTATCTGCGTTATGTAAGCCTGCCCGCAGCTCGTTCTATTAACAGCGGCAGCTGAGAACCCGGCTTTTTACCCCGACAGCTGACGGCTTCGCCTCTTCTCCACTGGTGTCAGCTCAGCTGCAGCGCCATCAACGCCCGAATAACTGCTGCTACAGCAACTGAAGAAACTCTGTCATTCTGTCATTATTCAGCAGCTTTGTTAGTCAGAGTGAAGATGACCTTGTTTCACGATGCAGATATCTAATCAGAGGCAATTGATTCGTCCATTAATTGATTAGTTGTACAGATGTAACTTATCACAATGATTTCATCCTTATCTTTTAGTTTTAGACTGATGTGTCAGATGTTCACAGGACATTTTGGGCTTTGACAAAGTAGGATTTCAAATGTTCATGTTTGTGTCTCGTCATAGAGTGAAGATGTGCAGTTAATTGATGCACCATAAAATCAGAGACAAAAACAGATCAGTTTAACATTTGGACAGTGTTGTCGCAGCCCCAAAATGGCTCCAGCAATGGAGCTGAGTAGTAGACGTTCCCAGTCCGTATCACATGCTCTCTGTGGTACGTTCAAGAGAGTTTAGGAGATTTTTGTTAATTTTCGTTTGTGTCTGTTTTTTCTCCAGTTGCAGGAGACGGTGAAGAGGAAGTTGGAGAGCGCTGGTTCTCCACTGGGCAGAGAACAGGTCAACGGTTTCAGTGACAGCTTCCCCCCCAACAAGAAGGCCTGTCTTGACAATGGCACCACCAACAGCTCCCCGCTGGACTCCAAGCTCGGGATCAGTGACTCACTGAACTCTAATGGCACCCATGGGCCGGCAGGAGAGTCCACGGATGGTAAAGGTGAGCTGGGTTCAGAGTTTCATCGGAAGGAGATGAAGCAGGAGCCAGATGACATCCTTCCCATCATGCCGCCGTCGGGGGGAAGCAACAACAACAACAACCTATTCCCTGACCTCAACTTGAACGAGCAGGAGTGGACGGAGCTCATGGAGGAGCTGAACCGCTCCGTGGCCTACGAGGACATCCAAGATATCCTCAACGATGGCTTTGAGGACCGCAAAGACCCTCTGGAGCTTACACCGACTACAGGTGGTGCTGGAGTGGTGGGAGGAGGATCTGGGGGGCCAGCAGGTGGGGGTGGGCAGTCCTCCCAAAGCCTACATCCTCTGGATTTGGGCAGCGTAAAGGCGGAGTACTCCCCAGCCTCGTCAGCTTTCGAGCAGGACTCTCGCACTGGTTCTCCCCATGTCAGATCCACGTCTTCTGGTCCTCCTCCTCACCCCACCAACTCCCCTGTTGCAACCTCCGCTGCCTCTTCTCCAGCTCTGCCCCCATCCCAGCCAGCTCCTCCCACCAGGCAGCACCAACCTCCTCCCAACCATCTACATCCACCGGGCCCACAGGGCCCCAAAGACCTGTCCCCTGCGCAACAACTTCAGCAGCTGGCAGCCCAGCAACAGAGAGCTCAACACCTCCACAGCCAGCTGCAACACAAACCGCCACAACCTGGGGCCAAGTTCCACACCCAGGGCCCTCACGCCCACCCTCCTCCTTGGTCGCAGATGGCCAACCCCTCCCAGAGCCCACTAGGAGGCGCGTTCAGCATGGACAAGCCCACAAGCCCCTCCTTGTACCCACAGGATTTCAACCCCAATGTCCAGAAGCAACTGCTGATGTCTGGTCAGCCCAACAAGGGCTCTCCCAAGGCGGGGGCCGGCAACTATATACAAGGGGCTGGTGGACACCCCAACATGTTGAGCCATCCGGCCTCAGGGCCTCCTCTTGCCCACCCGCCGGCACCAGGAGCCCAGGCAGCGGCTGCCATGCTAAACTACAATAACACCAAACCTCTGTCACACTTTGAGGCAGGGCCCGGACCCCCACGGCCCCCCAACATCCAGAGCCAAAACAAGGCGGCCCTTCTGACGCTGCTCCGACAGCAGCAGCAGCAGCAGATAAAGCAGAAGAACAGCATGAACTTCCGTCAGCATATTCCACACGCGCAGGTAAGAAAGACTCTCCGCCCCCAACAGCACCTCCAACTTTGGAATGATACCAAATTAACTAAAATCATTCATTCATAACATTGCAAATTCAGTGTCTCGTTTGACAGACACTTTGTCCTTTTCCTCACTGAGTAGCCTTGCTTCCATCAGTGTTGACTATTGTTCGGTCTGTAAATCAGAGGTCCTGGCGTTGATACCAGATCAGCTGAATTTACTGATGATGCACTTCTTCACTCTGATTATCTGAGTGACTTGAAGTTGGGCTGCAGCAGGGAGGCCTTTTGTTCAGCTGCTCGGCTTGAAACCAGCCCAGGCCCTGTGTGTGGGGGTGGGGGTGGGTGGGTCAAGCAGCTGGTTGCTAAGGCTTGGGGGTGGGGGGGTGGGGGGGAGAGGCGATGACAAAGCAGCCTTTCATATTCTCTCTCTCTGTATTTAAATATAGCTGCTGGTGCTTGTATTTTTCCTCTCAGCTCTCAGCAGACAGGACGCTCTGTTCCTGCTGCACTTTACACTTACTATCACAACTGTTGATCATCGACACAGCAGCTGAAACTTCAAACTCAAGTTTGGTTCATTTTAGCAGCACAACACAAAAGTGTTAGTGAGGCGCTCCGTTTATATCGTCTTCAGTTTGTCTGTGGAAGTTCAGTGTTTACAAGATGATTCTTAATAATCCCAAAATTATATCTTCTGCCAACGTCTGGCATTTAGCTCCACTGTGTCCGCCTGTGGGGGCCGCTAGTGGACCTGCAGGTGTTTAGCAGGCTTACATGTTCACAACACTAACAACATCTGATTCATGTTTTATTAACGGTTGTCTGACAGTGATGATGATGGAAGTCACATGTTGTGAAAGTGTTGCACCACATCTTTATTAAATGATTAGTCATTGGTGTCATGTGAATGGATTCATCAAATAATGTTTGGAAATGATCAAGATGCTCAAGTTTGGGGTGCTTCTTTGAAATAAAAAACCAAACACTAACACATTACAGAAAATAGACGAAAAACAAACGTTTGGATGAAAACTATAAAATGTGACCTGGTCTTTTAATTTGACTTTAAAATTGGAGTGACACTGTTCACGTTCATATTAGCAAGTCCTGGAATTGTTTTTGTCTGTGTGAGGAACTTTGGGATTTGTAAAGAATTTCTGAGTAATGTGGTGAAAAGACGTCCCACCTGCCCTCAGGTGCTGCTCCCCTGGAGACATTGATACCAACGTTGTCTTTATTTCGGCTTCAAACAGGACCAGAGCAGCTACCCCGCCCCCCCACACGGCCCAGGCCCTGCCAACACAATAGCGTCCTCGCCTGGGAATAACGCCATGGCAGTCCAGCCAGGGGCGAACACCATGGCAGGCAACCACGGTAACGCGGCGTACCTGAGCAGCCAGGCGGCGGTGGCAGCAGCACTGAAACAGCAGCAGCAGCATCAACAGCAGATCCTGGAGCAGCAGAAACAGTACATGCAGAGGCAGCAGCTCTTGGCTGAACAGGTAAGTTACACCTGTGACATTAACATGGGAGACACCATTTCACCTGAAACAAGAAACTACTTAACATGTAATTGGACTTTTTATCCAGCAACACCCTCTAATTTCAGCTCCTCCACCTCCTCCTGGCTTCTCTTAATTATATCCAGAGATTCTAGAAGCGTTTCCTCGGACTCTGAACAAGCAGATTATTTTTGGTACAGGGGCTTGTAGTCTGTTACTTTTCTCTGAGAACATTAGCAATAAGTACAAATATATTGTGTGCATCTTATCGATGATAAGCCCAAAGGAGCCTCATTGACGTGTCCTTATTATAAAACAAGTAGCATATTTCTGTGAACACCTGCAACAAGATTGCATTGCGTGGCGCCGCCCACAGTTTAAGAGGGTACACTACAGCTAGGATGCAGATTATGTGAAATTACACACACACACACACACACACACACACACACACACACACACACACACACACACACACCGTTAATCAGTCACAATGATGCAGATCAGCTGGTTGTTACACCTGAAATAAATTAACATATATGATAATATTTACACGCTGAGACTGTCAGTCAGGTTTTTCTCCTTTTAGTTGCAATAAAGCCTTTAGAGTTTATCAGTAATTTTGAAAAAGTAAGTTTACTAAGTTAAAGCCTGCAGCAGTGAGTGTCATGACTTCTGATAGACAGCAGAGAGAGCTGTCGTCCTCCGGAACCGGGACGCTCCACCCCCTCTGTGTGGAATATATTGTGCTTTACATGATTTTCTCCAAATGTTGTACAGCAGCCAGTAAATAACGTACTGAGATGAATCACTATTCAAAAGACTGTTTATGGTATTTTGCTGTTTATTTAACAGACAGTAGTGTTGACAAATGTTTTTATCTGCTATGGTTACCAAGTCCACTCTGATGTGTCTGTCTATCCAGGAGAAGCAGCGACAGCAGGACCAGCAGTTGCAGAGGCACCTGACCCGACCTCCCCCACAGTACCAGGACCAGCCGGGGCAGCCGGCCAATCAGATCCCCTTCCCTCAGCCACAGGTCAACCAGTTTACAGGTGAGACGACAACAGTTATCTGACCGAGTTACCCAGATACACAGAACACACTGCAGTTCAGCCAAAAGGCAGGAGGTCCGAGGTCAAACGATCGATTCCAAGCATTATAATCTCTGCTTCACTAGGTAACAGTGCAGCCTCAGATTATAATCTCTGCTTCACTAGGTAACAGTGCAGCCTCAGATTATAATCTCTGCTTCACTAGGTAACAGTGCAGCCTCAGATTATAATCTCTGCTTCACTAGGTAACAGTGCAGCCTCAGATTATAATCTCTGCTTCACTAGGTAACAGTGCAGCCTCAGATTATAATCTCTGCTTCACTAGGTAACAGTGCGGCCTCAGATTATAATCTCTGCTTCACTAGGTAACAGTGCGGCCTCAGATTATAATCTCTGCTTCACTAGGTAACAGTGCGGCATTAGATTATAATCTCTGCCTCACTGGGTTACAGTGCAGCATTCGATTATAATCTCTGGTTCACTAAGTAACAGTGTGGCATCAGATTATAATCTCTGGTTCACTGTGTAAAAGTAAAGCATCTGATTAACAATTAAAATTAATTTGTACATTTTGTGTCGTCTTCATGTTTCTCCACAGCTTCCTCTCAGCCAATGGGCAGTGTTGGCTCAATGGGAGGCCCCGCCCCCGGACCCCAGCGTATGTTCTCTCAGAATCATGGCATGATGGGTATGAGCCTGGGTCAAGGCAGCGGGCCAGCAGGCAGTGTAGCACCGCCTCCGGTGGCAAGTCAGGCTGACATCAGTCTGCCGTCCTGCGGGGGTGGCGGGGGCGGCGTGGACGTCCAACAAGTGCTTTACAATAACATGAACCTTCACCCCAACCACCCTGGTCACCCGCCCCAGCAGGCCGGTCTGCAGCGCCAGCCTCAAGGCCCCATGAGCGCCACCTACAGACAGAACCTATTGGCTCAGCAGCAGCACCTAAAGGCGCAGCCGAATGCCGCTATGTTGAAGCAACAGCAGTTGGCGGTCAATGCACGCATGCCAGGATCCATGCAGAGTAGCATGGGAGCTAACCTGCCCGGCTCCATGCCTGGCGGGATGCAGGGCAATCAGAGCACCGCATGGCAGCAGCAGCAGCTCACCAACCAGCCACCCTCCAGTAACACGGGCCTGCCACCGAACGCCTTTAACAACCCCCCCAACTCCTTCCACATGCAGCAGCCTCGAATTCCCAAGATGGCATCTGGCACCGCAACTTTTGGTGCCAACCCTGGTGGCCGTCCGATGGCCGTGATGAACCCCGGTCAGCAAATGATGCAGACAAACATGGCAGCTGCTCAGCAGAGGGCACCGCCCAACCCTCAAAGCCTTGGCCAGCCAATGGCCAATCAGCAGCAGACTCAACAACAGGCCAATCAGACCCAGGCCATCCTCCCCGAGCTGGCTGCGTTTGGACAGCCGCAGGGCAACAGTCGCCAGGGACTGCAGTGTAACCAAGGATACCAGGTCAGCAGGACTGCCAATCAGCAGCAGCAGCAAGTGTCGTTTGGATACAACGTGGCATCTGGGAGCTTCGCCGCAGAGAGCGAGCTGGTGGACTCCCTGCTGAAAGGTCAGAGTACCCAGGAGTGGATGGCTGACCTGGACGAACTGCTCGCCAGTCACCACTAGTCAAAACACCCGGATCACATGACCCTGCTGAGCTTGACGGGAGGTCTCCGCACTAGCCACGCGGCTAATAGCGAGGTGCCAGTCAGCTGATGGTGAATGTCCGTATGTTTTATGTTGAGTTTGCTCTTTACGTCTCGCAGGCTGGTCGACTCATGAAGCTTCAAATTTGGGTTTTTGCACACGCTTATCTGCTGTGGAGACGTTTCATGGCTTGTTTTATCACCTGCTGATGTTTAGCTGTCAAATCCACTGCGGTTCAACCAACATGGATGAAACTGCTGGTGGAAAACACAAGAGCAGTTTGATTACCACCGCAGGGTCGGTCCGCTCGCCGTCAGTAGTTCTTGCTTTGGGTCAAGCAGTTCATATAGCCGATAGAGAATTCGGAACTGCCTCGTGAGCAGAATTCTGAGGTTTAAAATGAATAAGTCCAATAAAATAATATAACAAACACAACCAGCCTAGTGCTGATGTCTTTAGAAATCCTCCTTTCTGAGGAGAATCACACCGGACTTCATTCAATAATCTGGCTATTTAAAGGTAGAACAGCACTCGAGACCTGTCATCTGTCATCTGTCATCTGGCGGCGGCGGCGGCGGCGGCGGTCCACAGATTCTTGATCTTTAACTGTGTTTGTGTGTGCGAGACTAAATGATGTGAAATGGGAAGAGCTCTTTTATAAAGTAAGACTCATGGACAGGTAGTCGGGGTTGTCCTTACAAGCGCCACACTTGAGTGAGCAATGTGTCTGTGAAGTGCTCGTTTGACGAGTGTTTGCTGCCTTTGAGCTTAAAGGGAGGTTTTAGTTGTACGGTCGGCTGTTTCCTTCTTTCTGGATGTTTCAGGTTCAGTTTATCAGCCGACTGGAGGAACTATTTATTTAAAGTCTCCTTCCACTCAACATGCGTTTTTCTCCTCGTCTCTTCAGTTGGATGTTTGACACTAAATTAATCAGCTGAAGTTTAAATTTGTTACGTAGCTGCTGCTGTTACTTTATAAAACTCGTCTGAAGTTGTTTAAACATGCAAGAAAAAAAAGGGGCACAAATTATTAGTACTAGATTGTTCTGATGAACCAAGTGGATACGAACACCCCGAACCTCGACATGCTTGTTTGCTGCCATCAGTCCCGGAGATACCAGGAATGTCTGCTGTGACGTATGAAGGACATGTTTGGGGTTCGGAGACGAACTTCAGCAACTTTTAATGAAAACGTTCATTTGATTTATGTAGTTACCCACAGTCGTCAGTCGCCGTGATTCAGACTTGAATGAGTATTTTAACTTCACTGAAGTATCTGATCTGTTTGTGTTCCTCGACTGTTGGTAGTAAACTTTGTCTCTCTGGTAGCGGCAGCAGTCTGCACGGTACATGTGACTGTGCAGCGTGTTGGAACGCAGCCGCGCAATCAGGGTTGTTCCCTGAGAGCAGCTTTCATCTGCTCTCAGGGAACAAAGCTTCATGACGTCAGATCGGCCGGCGAACGACGAGTTTAGCGTGGACGTCGCCATATGAATCTCACTTCATGTTCACAGTTGCTGTTCTGTGGTTGAATCTTCCTCCGGCCCTCCGGGGAACTGTGACCCACTCTAAACAAACTACTGTACCGTTTCTCCACGGACCTGTTGTCTATTTTATTTCTAATGTTATTATCGCTGAACGTTAGCTTGGGGCTGCTTTCATGGTTTCATCCAAATCTCTGGCGGTTCGGACGACTTCCAGTTGTGTCTGTGTAAATGTCTATAAATATATTTTTTTGTATGTATGCCTTTCCTAATGATCTGGAGCCGATAGATGTTATTTTTATATATTGCAGCGGATTTTTGTAAGTATTTTATACTTTTGATATGGTTCTCTGTAAAACAAGAGTATTATGTAAATATAGTTCTTTAGAAAATATTTGGTCCTCTGGTGTGTTTTCTGTGTTTGTGCTTCAGACGGGCTTCTTGTGACGTCGCTGGGTGAGTAGAAAAGGGGCGGGGCCAAACCGAGCCACCACATATACAGGAAGTGACTGCTGTGTCTCACTATAAGTAGCCGACGGCCACATACTGAGTGTTATTAACCATCATCACATGGGCGCAATACACAGTTCTCTACATGTGACTACATGGTGAGAAGGTAGTGAGTCAGCTGTGTTACTGAGTGACCAGCCGGGGCCCCGGGGCCCCGCCCTCTGCAGGTGTTCCAGTCTCACCTGTCGCTGTGACTCATGTGT
>CAAKHC010010705.1:0-21099 GCA_901007825.1 Macroramphosus scolopax
GGATACATCATATATCTGTCCACACAAGGTTCATCCTGGTCATGACCGCGTTCCTAAATCCCCACCAAGTTGGCATTTTTGGTGGTTGTTTTTGGTTGGGTGGTTGTGCTTATCAGTGTGTGTGCGTGTGTGTGTGTGTGTGTGTGTTTCTGAGTGTTTGACAGTGCCTCACATTGATGTTCCTCCAACTGCTCGATGATCTCAGAGGGGCTTAATGATAAGAATTTGATGTGGTGTTACAGATAATAGGGTTTACATAACACACAGACACACGTGCACACACACACTCTCACACACAGATATTCCTCTGCTCACATTCCCACCATGCAAATCCCTTTTTTTTGGGGGGGGTAATTCTTTTACTTGTTAGTGAGCTCTGTGAGCGTCTGCTGTTAATATAACTGCTTAAATTGCACATAGACATTTTTCTTGCCCAGAAGAAGACCGCCTGCTCGATAAGAAGACCCACAGGGGACTTGATGAAGCAATATCTCGCCTCCAGAATCTGCATAACTATAACTAAGCTCAATAAAAAGGCAAGTGAGGACGGAAAGAAAAGGCTCATATGTTCGGAAAATACATTGCAGTCTTACATAACGGCTCCGTATGGTGTTTTATACACAGTGGCCTTTTCCAAACGAAGGACAGGAACAGGGAAGGTGCAGATTATACAACAATCTGGTGGCCCTGTGAATTCAACTCAAACTGAAAGTTACATTTTTAGATGACAAAGAGGCTCCAGGATGACTCATGCCACTGAGTGGCTTTTCCAAATAAATCCTCTCATCAAAGTTAACATAAAACTGTGCCCATCAAGCAGCTCACCTGGTCCAACTGCACATGTGCTTCAACTGCCAGGTGTGATGTATGTTTACATTCCAGTGGATTATGTAAGAAACTGTCAGAAGGACCTGGGCAGAGCTGTGTGTTAGTGTTGCTTCAGATGAATGTTGGTGCAGGCGCTCGTACCGAGCGAACGAGTCTGGCTCTTTGCTGCGGTCCGTCTGCATGTTTGGTGTCATGATGCAGGTTTGAGCCCCGGGGGTGGGTAACTACTCTCTCCCTTCGCTACATATGGTTAAGAAGTTGGATGTCTTGGAGTGAGGCGATCACAATGTTACCGAATGTGTGAGCCTTGTGAGGTTGACCCCTGTGTGAGGGACTCTGAGACGGGTCCAGCAGTAGCGTGAAGCACATAGGCACGCTTCCCAAAGGGAAGGGTAGTGTGATGGATTGCCGTCACTACATAGCAACAAGCCTCGGTCTTCTGTGATGTGGTCGGGCACAAGCCGCTGCTTCTGACTGTAGCATATTCACTGGCCTTTTCTAACAGAAATAAATGCAAAGTTAATGTAAGGCCACAGCAGAAATCCTCCTTCTGTGTCGCCTCTCTTGTCTTGTGCCTAATGAGACAGCCAGCCAGCTCAGGCAGCTCTGCTCTTTGTCTTGGATGGGAAAAACCCTGCTGGAGGCAGAGAGCCCTGCGTCTGGTGGACTACTGAAATAAGCTGTTCAGTGACAGCGCCTTCAAAGGGAAATGGCACATCGCACCCCCCAGATAACAGCGGTGCACCGGTGAATGTGCTGATGGAAGATGTGAGTGTGTGTGAGAGAGAGAGAGAGAGCCAACAAAGTGCTGCTTTTGTTTCCCAGATTAGGCTAATGGACTTGGCAAGGATCAAATCCTTAAGAGGGGTAGTTTATGCTCTACAGGCTGCTGCTATATGGAGAACTGTGTTTGCTCAAGGGAAACGTTCAGTCAACACAGTACAGCGCGAAATGAAGAACCAGTGCGTTTGCTGTGTGTACTGGACACAGTGTCACCGATCACAGAGAAAAACCTGAATATTGATATTGGCATCAGGCCAATAATAAAAAAACCTGTGATTCCCAATCACAGGATCTCGTCGACTCTCCTTTTCTGAGTGCAGAAATGTGATGAATTACATAAAGCTGCACACACACATGCACATGTGCTGTATCAGATGGAGTGTGGAGGTGTGAGCGAGAGCACATGTGTGCTCCCTCGGCAGCTCTATAAATGTATGCATGCGCGTGTGTGTGTGTCTGTGTGTGTGTGTGTGTGTGTGTGTGTGTGTGTGTGTGTGTGTGTGTGTGTGTAGGTGGGTTCTTCCTGCGTTTTTTTTTTTGGTGTGGATGTGTGTTTGGGGAGGTAGGCAGCATGTCAGGGCCCCAGCCACAGCTGCACGCCTGGGGAGAGGGCACGGGGGTCAACCCTGTGAGCTCCAATCACTCACAGATGAGTGTCTCTCTTACTGTCTTTCACTGATGGAGAAAGGGATGAGGCGAGGAGAAGGAGAAGGAGCCAGGGGAAAGGGGGATGTGGGGAGAAGGAGGTGAAAAAAAGATGAAAAGTGCGAGTGAGGTGTGAGATGGGGAGTGACAGGAGTAGATGGAGAGGAAATGGGAGGAGGATGTGTGAAGAAAGAGTGCTTCTCTCTGGAGCTTTGAATCCACCATGGCTCACCGGTCAGCTGGTTTCCTTGCCGACTGCTCGGACGACGACTAACAGGGAGAGCGGTCATCTGCTGGCTCGCTGGTTTCATCACAAGTCAGCAGCTGCTGTCGCCGAATGAATGCATTTAGTTTGATTATACTGGAACACATACAGACACTCACACAGGTGGCCAACTAACAGGGCTGGTGAACCGGAGCTGAACAACAGAAAGGCCTAACAAGAGCTCACGCTCTCCATCTATCATTAGCACAAGCAACTTGAAGAGGAGCCTCGGCGAGATGGTTTTTTTTTTAACTTTCCGTTGGCGAGAATAAATCGATACCGGTGAGAGCTCAGCTGAGCTCCACTCCATTTATAATGAGTTTCTCTTCGTGTAGGAAAAGGCTGGAGCCGCTGTTAGCTGGTATCAGAAGGCTGTTCTCTATTATGAAGCCCCTGTGTTTTAAAATTCAAAAGTAGGGGTCAAGGGACAGTTTTCCCCGAGCCATCAGCATCCATTATCTTACAGCAGCTCAGCACTTCATGTGAATAAAAAGACGACCTCATTTGAATGCACAGAGGCAAGGGGAAGGAAAACATTTCAACCTGGACCGCGTGGTGATCCAGACAGGAGCTGCTTTCAGACGACTGCAACGTATTAATGTGTGCCTTCATTTTTTCCCTCTGCTGGCAGCTGCTGCCGCCTGAACCCCGCAGCCTCTTCCGTTTCCCACAGCTCTGCTCGGAAGGCTCTTTACTTCTCGTCATGTCGTGCTCTCTCCTCTCCTCTTTTTTAAAAGAAGCCTCCACAGCATGAGATGGAGAAAAAAAAAACAGAATAGAGAGTCGAAGATAGAGTTGCACTGTCAGATTTCAAAACCCCCTTTTTTTTATATCGAGTTTTGGGATCCTCCTTAAGCCTCTCGTGGCTCGGCGTCGCCATGGCAACTGTTAAATGCAACAGAGCAGGATGACAAAAGCTTTTTGTTCGGCACCGAAAAAGCAATAACAGTGGTTGATGCTCTGTGTTGTTGTCTGCCGACCTTGTTGTGACTGTCTCACCTTATTTCTCAATTATTGAACATCAGTGTTCGTACAAAGCCAACGGCTCAACTAGGCTTTATTTATAGATCATGCCTACATGAAACGGGTCACAGGTCGTGTTCTGTAAAGAGGAAAAACATATTAGCACCACAGAAATATATGTACGAGGTGTTAATAAGCCTGACGTTATGACGCAGAGGATATTGTAACATCCAAGCTATTATTCTCACACCAAGCTAAGCAGAGGAGAAAGGACATCACATCACATGATGAATATTTATATTGATTATATGCAGGCTGACTGTGTTTATTCATGGTAAATGATGCCTTCAGCAGGGGTTCCACAGTGGGACGTTTCCCTTCGCAGGGTTTTATTTCTTTCTTTCCCAGGCTGTCTGGAGGTTTTCCACCAGGGCAGTCATGTTGAACAACACAGGGACGAGGCTCAGGTCTGTCGGGAAGGTATCCAGCAGCAACAAGCGTGTTAAGGACCTTTTATTTTTAGATAAAATTCCAGGGATGACAGCTGCGTTATGTGAGCCCAGAGGCAACATCACCTCAGCCAGGTGGGAGCAGGATGGGAAGTGGGTGAGTCGTTAAGGTGAGGCGAGGGGGGGGGTAATGACGGATTAGAAACAGAAAGAACACTCTGAGAACCGCATCTTTAAAAGAAACTGAAGCGCAGCGGATCACGGGAGGTGAGACCACGAGGGACTGCGAGATGTTGAGCGAAGGAAAGAGTGGGAGGAGAGGAGCTGGAGGAGAGGATGAGCATGTGTGCGAGCTCACATGTAGAACCTAAAATTAACCCCCTAGGCATGCGAGAGATCTACGTACCCCGGAGCTTCAGTGACAGTTTTCTCCATCACAATGTTCCATAACTCAGGAAATCATCTCGATGAAGCCATGACATTTATTCTGGTATCCAAGAACAAAAATGTCATTTCTTCTTTTGACACACTCTGCCACCGTCCCGTCTTTCCTCCCACTGTTATAGTGTGCAGGATGAGATTTGCTCCGTATGGATATTGATAATAAAACTTCTTCTGGAAACAGATCAATGTGCTTTTGATCTGATGATGTGCTGCTCTCCTCGAGGACGGATGGTTTCCCCGGCCCTCTGTTGGCTCCAAGACCTTTTGGACTTTACCTGAGCCACTAATCATTAATTATTAGACAATCTCAGGATGTTAAAAGCCTTGTCTCTTCACCCATCCCTCTCCTCCGACTCCTCCGTCCATTCTAGACATCATTGACTTTAATGTGTCTCTATATGCTCCTTCATTTTCCAGAAGACCCACTTCGCTCAGCAGCAGCGGTCGGAAAACTTGTATTGCCGTCGGACTGAAGACCGACTCCGTTTATGATGTGCATCATAGAAACAACGGTGATGTAATGACCCATTAAATGAAAAAGTTTCGCAGGCCAGCCGTCGCTATCTTGTGTAAGATCCAGATGGAGGACAGGAGATGTCTTTTCCAAAGCGATGAACACAGTGTCATATGACTCAAATGTGTTCAAGCTGCAAGACACAGTTATCCAAGAAGAATCAAATAAATATTAAACCTCTTTTCTCCTTATTTGTTATGCAACAAAATTATGCACAAGATTTGATATGACTGACAATCTCCAGTAATGTCAGCAGGTTGAATCTCACTCGATGACAGCTTGTTCAATATCTGCAGGAGGTTTGCAGAATGCAGCTGTTGATTGTTGTCAGAGGGCACCAGGAGCATCCGACAGTGGTTTGATCATGTTAAATGCTTCCTGCTAACAGGCAAACAGTAACTCCTTAACCCTGTCTGTGAGAGTTACCAGCCATGCCTGCACGGACGCATTCGGTGTGGAAGGTTTGGAAAAGGCCAGTTTAGTATTGATGGACACTTGAAGGAGATGGTGTCATTGATCGCCGCCCCTCTGCAGGCTGGTTATAGTCATAATTACCACTGTGGTTGTATACAATCAATCCAAGAACCTGCCAAAGCCCTAAGAAGACCCGTTGGTCCACTAGAGGAGAATCAATGCTGCTGCCGGGGAGTGAACCCTGATCCCTGCGGAGGGAGACAAGTGGTGTCACCTCTTCACCTTATTATTGTTGGCTAAGTTAAGGTTGGGAGATGGTTGGCCTAGCGAAGGGAGAACGTCCTTCCTACATCAGTCTGGAACGCAGTAGTGTAGATGTCAGATGTTAAGGTTAGGAGTTGGGTTATGGTCTCAAGAAGCTCTGTCACCATGGAGACGCTGTCCAACCCCCAGCAGTGATAATGTAACTTATAGAGACAGAGGGCCATGAAGCTGGAGGCACGGTGCGTCTTCCGGACACGCCAAAGAGTGTCTGTTTGAAGGTATCACACGCCGAGGATGTGTGATGTATATCTATAGGCCGTGTGTGTGTGTGTGTGTGTGTTGTGGAATGCCCTGGTGGCTGATGTGCGAGTTGGTTCCTGCTCACAGTGCCAGGCGTGGCCTCTCCCTGTGGTCAGTGACGGTACACGCGATGTGACAACCTCCAGCTGTGAGGGTGTGAGTCCGCTAATGAGATGCCTTCTGGACGTGTTGGTGTGTGCGTGCGTGTATATGAACAAAGTGGACAACTTACAAGAGGTCGGACAGAGATCATCCAGCCCCCTCGTACCAAACAAACACTGCTGCAGAAACATTATGAAGCCGGCAATTTGTTGTGATTAATATGAGTAGGGAGGGAGGTTTACTGTGGGATAGGATGTGGGGACGGTGGGATGGTGTACAGGGAAGGAGGGAGCCGGGGATTAGAGAGGGAGGCTGAGTCTTCCCCCACATTAGTCATGAATAAATCACCACCGAGATCTCCTTGCTGTCCGGCCCAGCATGGACCAGTATGCTCTCATAGTCATTGCACATCCCAGATGGCCTAGTTTACCCACGGAGGATAAGCCAAGTCATAATTTACCAGCTGAGGACTGTTTGTGAGTGCCTCATCCATCATCAATGACCCAGCGCAAGTGAAGTCAAACACTTGTAAGGTGTGTCAGGGACATAAATACACACAATGCTAAGAGGATGATAGAGCTGTAATGACAAGTAGACATAACAGACTGAGGGGGGGTCAAGAAACGACCAATAAATGGCTAAAGTACAGGTACCTGAATCCCCGAGCATAAAACCCAAAATACCCGTCTAACAAATGACTGCCCCCTTTAATCCAGTCGCAGAGGAAGGTGTTATATAAAAGTGAGTGGGAAGATAAAATGAGTGTCAAAAGAAGAAAAAAAAAATTGTCAAAATTACTAAATGATGTCTGCTCAGGACAGTACTGCACACCCGTAGAGACAGTAATGGAGGGAACAGAGAGAAACCATTTCCTCCCTCGGCGTCATTAAACAATGGAGACATCCTCCTCGCTGGCCCGGACGGAGCGGGATGGAGTGTTTCTGGAAAGACGCTCCGGCTGTGATGGATGATGTTATTTATCACCGCCTGTTTGTGTCTGTATGGTTCTTTATGACGGAGGCAGGCGGCTGCGATCGAGAGCCGAGGATGAAATGCTTCTTTTTAACTCCTGAGAAAATGAACTCAATCGTGGACTTTGATTGGGATCATTATAATACGGAAGCGGCCCCCACCCCACCTACGAGCTAACACCTCCAAAGCATTTCAGAGAAAATGTTATTTGCTCTCTGAGAGCAGCGGCTGCTTGTCGAAGCCTGTTCACATCCAGGCTCGTTGAAGCTTTGTCACAACCCTCAGCACCTGATATCGATGAAAGGTTCCCTGTGCTGTCCGTATGACACTCACTCCGCCTATTAACTCAGATTGAATCCCTCCTCTTCTCATTAAGAGACGCTGAGAGCAACCGCTCGAGGCGTCTTGTGAGGTGTACAACCCTGACAAAAGAATGTCATATAACCACAACTATTTTTTTGATGTGCCTCAACCTAACCAGACCTCAACACCAGTATTACTAGTTTATACAACAACGTTATTAAATGTTTTTTTTACAGCGTCCACACCCTCCTGCTGCAACTCCAAAGTCTTCTATTGATGTGAATGGAGAGCCTGCTGCCTCTCACATAGACACCAATGCGTGCACTGGGTGTCCTTATAAGAAGTGTGTGTGGGGGGGGAGAGAGAGAAAGCGGCGTTATTTGGAGGGGATGAGAACGTGTTGAATTGTCTGAGTCACCCTCAGAATTGGATCGATGCAGCATCATTAGTATTGACCCTACACGGGCTCCGGCTGGGTGAGGCGCTGAGAGCCGCTCTGCACAGATGTGGTACACACAGGCAAATGAAGTTAACGTGACTTGTGCAGCGCTCCTGACATTAGCACCTTAGCGGGTCTACGCCCGAGATCAGCTTTACCGTTTGGGTGCAATAAATCAGACAAGAATTCAACAATCCAGCTGCTTTCTGAGGCCAGCAGGACTGATATTTCTTCGGTGCCTCTCTTTGAAGTATCTTGACTTTGCAGTCAGATTAGACGACTGAAGAGTTCTTCCTTTCTGATGGGATTTTCTCCAGTGTCAAAGAGATCTTAGAGCGGGTGAATGATCTGCCTTCCACACTGGAGCTTTACCTTATTATTCCATGTATAATACCAGCTAATTGGAGCTGTCAAGCTGCTGATAATCTGCCTCGGAGTGTGCCGTTCCAAAAGGCGGCATCTCAGAGGGACGATTGGAGATTGAGGCTGTGTGAGTACGAGAGTCAGACAGAATCACGCTGCTGCTACCCAACAGCGGTTTGTATGACAGATAATATAATGAAATAGATTGGTTATTCAAGAGTCTGGTCTTCATCTTGTTTTTGGAATATTTGGAAGGGTTCGCCGAGGACTCAAAGAACCCAAACAATCCCTTTTCTCATATAACTTGTTATATCATGAAACTGATCTCTGTATAACAACACACCGGCTCATTTGTTATCATGAGTCAATGCTCTGGTGTATTGATTGATCAATCATATAGCCCGAGCACCACAGATCCACCTCCACCTCTGCAGGACTCAATGCACGCTCGAGTTGTTCCGTTTCTCACAGGTACAGTTTTACATACAGTTTCATAGCAAGAAGCCGGGCAAATATTTGCTTGTTACGGCGGCGGTGGCGTCACACTCTTGTGCATTCACACTTTTCTGACTAAGTGCAAAGAAAAAAAAAAAAAAGCATCATCCACCGTGTGACCTCCTTTTTTTTTCCTCTTAACACCCGCTGCCTCCCGCTGCACCGGTCGCTGTCTCCTTCCCTCTCACTGTCAGTCTTCTTGTCTTCTCCCAGCTGCCTCAGAGTGATGGGAAGGAACTGTGAAAACCTTGAAGGAGGGTTGAATTTTAGACTAAGAAGCCTGGTGACAAACACAGACACTCTGTCTCCACAAAGCTCCCGTCTTGCTCTGCGTGTCGAATGGCTGGGAAACCCAGCAAAGGGAGGAGATGAGAATGTAAAAGAGACGGAAATATTCAGTGTGTGCATATGTGTTTGCAACATGATGATGCGGTGGATATTTGTGTTACAAGAAGTCTCATGTCTATTTCCTCTCCTGGCCCGCAGCCACTCAGCGCTGCATGTGGCATCAGGAAGCTGCTTGCAAGCGCACTCTAACAAGGCCTCCAGTGTGTGTGTGTGTGTCTGATATAGAAATATCTGTCCATCTGGGCTTGTAAATGTACATTTATACTGTTTCTATGGTTGCAGTTAGAGGTCTAATGGGTCGGATGAGGAGGCTGGTGTTTCCTCCTGTAGATGAGGAAGGACCACACTGCCTCGTTATCTCCGTCTTTCTCTGTCTGTGCTCGTGTCGCAGTTTCTCACCTCCTGTGTTCAGGTCAGCCGCCGGTACTTTGTCATCTGGTCGTAGCACACAGCTGGATGACTCAACGCCTACGGAAAGGATTCGCTAGAGTACGTCTGGACTAACACAGGATTGTATTAAAGCACTTTATCAGGATGGCAAGTCGTTTGCCTTTAAATCTGATGCATTGCCGCTAAAGCGGCAGACAGGCACGATTCCCCCGGCTGCTGCAGAACACGGACTGTTTGCATGTTCTGCACAGCAAAAGCCATTTCCCACTTTTATGACTCCAAAGTTTAACAAACACTGTCTCGGGGTGTTTACGTCAGTTTGCAGGTACTCTTCGTGGACGTATGACAGTTTATTTAGTGAACTGTAACATTTATAAGAGTCTTTGTCTTTATCAGGTTTTCACGCTGGAAAAGAAACGGAGGATAGTTTCAAACATCACCAGTTGGTGACATTAACAGGGGTTCGCCTGGTGTTAAGCAAAGGCGGTCGTAACTTATCGCTTACACCGGTTGCACCATCAACGCGAGTCTTATTCCCGGGTGTAAATCTTTTGGTCTGGGGCTTTACTGCTCCTGCCACTATTGTCGATGTGAGACGATCCATGTGAGTGGAGACGTCAATCTCCTCCGCTGGCTGGTATTGATATCGGCAGTAAAGGCAGCGGAGGAATCCTCTCCCAAAATATCAGCAAATGATGGTGATACGTTCAGATTAAGTCCGAGCATGTTCTCACAGTATTCCACTTCCTTAGGAGCATTGACAGTTTCAAGTTATACATGATTGGTTTTCAATTCGCAAGACAGCTTACATACCTATATATAGTCTTGTAGGCTTTTATATGGGCACACATGGCTAGTAGAGCAGGGACACCGACCCGAATGGGGACCGACAGGCGGGATCGGGTTCAAAAATCTAGTATGCATGCATCTACATGCTGCAAGCATCAAGCGTAGTGCAGACCAGGCTTACGTTGGGTGGTGCAACCAATTTAAAGTTCGGCTACGATCAACTAAACTATTAGGATCCAAATTAGTAAAGTGATGGTTGGTTTAACTCGCCCATCCTTCACAGACAAATCTGTATTGACCTTTAAAATGAATTCAAATCTCTGGCAGGAGACAGATGTCGGCACAGATTTTGTCATCAGGCATGTATGATTGCACAAATACAGAAGACAAACTGTGACGGACAGGAGGCATCAGGTGTGCGTCTGAATTTGGGGCATATACACAACACTTTTATTTCAGGGGGTGTGAAAACGTCTGGCCAGCAAGAGGAGGAATGTCTTTCCCTTCCCTTGTGAGGGTCCATCGGCAGCTCCCGTGTGTCTGAATGTTCCTGTCCTTGTTTCCATGGAGACGTGTGGAGGATCCCGACGCCCCGTCTGCGTCTTTCCTGACATGTTGCATTGACACATGAGGTCAGGTTGGTCCAATGCGATGCCAACACCAAGTCCCACCAGCAGGCTTAGCGCCCCCGCTGTGCACTCGACCCTCATTTTGATCTAAATTATGACATTAATACGTTGCATTCTTCCTGTTGTTCTCACACACAATGGCGTTGGCCTTCTCTATTGTCTGCGAGGTTGTGTCCTCCTTTTCAGCTCTGAGAGGCTCATTTGTTGATCTCCTAACTGGATTAGCACTTGTCTGATTAACTGCCTGTAACCCATGCTGTCACTTGTAGCAGAAGTGCTCGGCCAGAGCTTCATGTGCACTCTCACTCACTCTCCGTTTACTTTCCCTTTTTGAACCCCGGCTCTCTCGACGACTGGACAATGTCACGATGACAGTCGGGATTAACTGAAGATGCAAAGAGTTGAAAAGGTGAGGTCAACAGCACAGTCACGTGGACTTAATGTTTCTGTATGGCAGTGAGTCTCTGTATTTACAACACAATCCTTTTTGTAGTGGCTAACGCTAGGCTATCAAGACTGGGGTTTCACTAATTGTAATACACTGTAATCTAATTACCTGCTGGATAGATAGATCGGTGTGTAGTGAAGTGAAGGTGAGGTCAAGTTAGATAGGATCCATGTTGCTTTTATTTACCACCTTGGTAGCACGATGATCTAGTTAACCAGCATATAGAAGCCTGTTTTTATTTATAAGATAGCTCACAATCCCTCTCGTCTGGTTTTACTTTAATTTTAAAGGCATCCTGGGATTATGGCCAATCTGGCAACGCAGGTCGCTCAGTCAATTTTGTGCCAACAGAATAATTCTAATCACTTTGAAATTTCATGCACACACTCCTGGATGACGTGGAATGATTGTCTGATGTTTTATCTGACAACAGATGAACCCCCCCCCAAAAAAAAATCTCAATTATGCTCATTACAGCACAATGCTAATTCATCAAGGCTTGACAGATATAGACGTATACAAGTGTACATACAATATGAGTCCAGTGATATTTAAACTACCACTTTGGTAGAACAACTTGGCCTTTGGGACTCTGTGCCCCCCCCCCCACACACACAGACACACACACACACACACACACACACACACACTTTTGACCCCTCCCCTTTTCATTCCTGCCCGTGCCTGAGTCTCCCTGACAGCTTGAACTCCGGGGACGTAAAGGTGAGGACACAGCATGAGAGGGGTGAGGGACGCGAGTCACAGGCAGGGTTAGAGACGCAAAGACGAATGCATGGCTGAGCAATTTGTTTGCACTGAAGTTGGGGAGACAGCCATCGTGTGGGGACAGTGGACGAGGGGGGATGGTGGGGGGGGGCTGGGAGTACATTGTCTATGTCTGTGTATGGCCCTGCCTGCAATACTCCCCACGCTATCCAATCACTCTGGCCGTCTACTGGAGTGACATTTCAGGAAATTTCCACTGATGTGGGACTGGGGCCCCAGCTGTCAAGATGGAGCGGCAGGGTGGGGGCTGGGTGGGGTGAAATGAGTAGGAGCGAGAGACGGAGGAGCGTTGGATGTCGCTTATCAAACTTGGCAAGATCTCACAGCTTTATGGCTTATGGGGGAGAACGTTGATAAGTCTCCCTTCTCCTTTCTGCCTGCCTCCCTTTGGTTATTGCTTTCAGTGAACGATAGCCTCTCTGTCTCGTTGTTGGCAGCATGAGATTTATCTGGCCTTGTTTTTTTTTTCTTTTGTTTCTGAGCTACCTAACACGAGATAAATGATGCTTTCAGCCACCACATTTATGAAGCCACATTAGTGCATTGAATGCAGACGGAGACAGTGTCTCCTCTGTTATAAATGCTCATTTCCATAAAGCGTCTCTTCAAGAGAAGAGTGAGCTACTTTTAAATACAACTAAATTTACTTAAATCAAGGCATGGAATACAAATATGGTGTAAGTCATTGAGGTTGTAATGTGGGCAGTCAGAGGACTTGACATTTACATCACCTCTATCCAACCCCCCCCGTGTGCCGAGGATCTGGACCATCCAGTGAGTGTGTGCATGGTGATCATTGCAAGGGTGCGCGAAAAATGAGGTGACTGCAACCCAGAGATTGTTTGCATGAACTATATCTGTGCTTGCACATGTAGTTCACTGATTATGCTGCTTAGCTCTCGACCTGCAAACACAATTAGCTGATTTGCATCCTATTAAAATCTTTATTTGTAACATTTACAAGCCTCTAATGTCCAGATACTAACACTAGCAATGGAATAAGGTGTGTTGCAGCGCTATGTTCCCCTCACCAACTACTGGTCACGCACACTGTCTGTCTGGATGACTTACATCTATGGCTGTGACACCAGGTCTCTTCTTTGCAATGATTGAATATGAAGCCTGCATGTGCTGGAACATCCAAGCCTTTACTGTCACCAGGCCGGAGGTTACTACTGGAGCGGTCCAGCGGAGTTCCAGTCTGTAGCCTTTTGTTCCATCCCGCCCCCTTCATGTGCACCGTCATTACATTTCATTGCACTACATTGCATCATTTAGCTGGTGCTTTTTCCCCTGAGGCGACTTAATATCCTGGATTTTACGGTTGTGAACCCTCTGTGCATCATAAGTGTTCATCAGCTAAGACTTCAAAAAGGAAGTGGTGACATTTGAGGATTTGTTTAAGAAAGGGAAGGGTGGATGTGAAACCTGAAGAGGTGCGTCCGTAGTCTTCCTTGAAAAGATGGGCTGTGATTCGGATGTTGTCGCAGCTCGTTCCACCATTGTGGCGGCAGGAATGAGAAGAGGAGGGGTCAGGCGACCTGCACCAGGAGGATATTCTATCTTGTATGCATGATTAATAGCTCAATGACATTTGTAATAAATGATATCAGCGAGCATTTATATTCACCTTATATTGAAGAAACCGTTAAAACATGCTCCCTCTCCAGCATCTTTTTCACTCACCTGCACAGTCTGTGAGACAATACGCCCTTAGAGACAAACTCCTCGCAGCTGTTAATGAATACTAGTGACTGATGGACGTAGTCTGGTATAAATATCTCCACGCTCAGATATTATACAGATTGTAAATTCTCAGACGGCGCGCTGAATTTTCCTCTGTGTTGAGAAGCGAGAGGATACGATATGACAGTGTGTAAGCGTGTGTGAACGTACGTGTCTGTGCTTCGACGCTCTCGCCAGTAAAAGCAAAAGATACGTTGCGGTTCTCTGTGTCCGACAGCACAGTTTCCAGTTGGACGCTTCGTGTGCTTGTTGCATGTGTGTGTGTGATGATAGTTTGAAAGGGGGCCGGTGTAGTGACTGAGTGAGACGCTCCCCAGGCGCAGCGCTTCTTGGCACATCTATATGATCCCATCATGACAGGGGAACTCGACACCTGGGAGGATCTTCCACTGCCCAACAGCTTAGAGGCAGAAACACACGGCTTTTGCAAAACCAGCAACGGGGTCTGAGGAGGTCAAACCAGCACACTCCTGCACTTTCTCCAATGTACACACATTTAACCTATATTTAACTCCTTGCTGGTATTTGCCTAACACACACATAGCGATCATATGAGTATGTTTACCCCCGTGCACACACCCCGACCCCGGGCCTGCACTAATGAAGACTCCCATTGCTGAGCAGACAGTGAGATGATTGGCACAGAGAAAGCATTACACCAGCACATTCAGGCATATGGCATGTGGACCCACTGATGGGCACACACATATGGTGCTGGTGGCTTCTGCTGCTTCACATTGGGCGGACGGGCGCTGCGCTCGCCTTTGATCAGACTCCAAATCACAGAGCACGGCACACAGAGTACAGCCGAAAAAATCGCTAACTGTTTCAGTGGCATCATTTTGTCTCATCATTAAAAAACAAAAAAAAAAAAACCAGAATGAAGCTCTCTTCAGTTTTTTTTTGTGAATCTCTAATTATACTGCTCATCATAACATGAACACAAACTGCAGTTGATTCCACGTTGTTACATAACCTGTCCTCCTCTCACACACACACGTCCTATTAAACACTGCAGGGACGTCGGTCACACAGGATCCATTGATTGATGTCAGTCCATTGATTGTAAACCTGGTCACCCATGATCAGAGCAGATATTTGTGTTTCCTGCACACACACTTTAAAAGATAATTTAATCACATTTAATTCCTTTTTTTCTTTTGTCAGGTTTTATTCAGATAACGTTTTAATTACTATAGTTAAATATCAGCCGTAACTCATTAACCATTTGTCCAATCATCATACATTTTGGCACATACATTCAAATTGTGAGTAACTACTCCAAAGTATTTTGACCCATAGGGGGCGCCAACAATGCCACAACGATGTACCTGAAAACCTGCAGAATAGAGTCTCAAAATGTAGCATGTGCAAGCTCTGAGGACCTGGAAGAACCGAAATCTGAAGTGATGTATTGATTGTTTTGTATTTGGTTGTTATCAGAATAAAGGTACATGTGAGTAAATGGGCGTGGCCTATCACACATTTGCTTATAACTCAGTTGGTTGTCTTTGAGCACTCGTGATCAAAGATGACTTTCGTAAAGTTTGATTCCTGCCCCTTGCTGCTTAAGTTTGGTCGATGGAGCTGCTTCCTCCCGCTGAGCGTGAATAAGTCCTGAGCCCGCTGATTACCGCTTGTGGCTTTATTTCACTTTTGTTCTCCCATTCGATTTAGGATATCAATAAACCACACATTTTTTCCTTCTGTTCTCAATTAAAAACCACTCCGGCCTGAGAAATGATGTTTTATTAATGCCCAGATTGATCTCTCTGCTCCACCACAACAGGAAACCCTTAATGCAATCTGACTTCCTGTATTAGTACTGAGATTTGGTACATGCATTTAACAGAGATGTGTCAACGTTTTAAGGCCACTCAGCTGGACTGCGCTTTGGTGAAACGACTTATAGCTGCACTCTATGCTGATATAAAGCAGCCCGCGAGGAGGAAGACACTGGGTGTGATTGTGCGAGGCCCTGTATTTCTGTTTCCAACAGACCATGAAATTGTTTATTCTTCTGCTGCCATTTCTGTGTAAAACAGAAAATGGATCACTTCCCCCCACCGAACAGCCGTCACAGTCAGGCCGCTGCTCGCTACAGCCAAGAACTGTACTCCCCATTGATTACCGGAAGTTCTTAATCAACAGGCGACTGTGTTTTGTTCTTTGGATATCTGATTGAATTCATCCAAATAGCCTGAAGACATTTTTATGTGGGAAAGAAAAGCCAATTAAATGTATTGATTTTATTCTTCCTTGTATTTTTCCTCAGGTTTGTTCATGACCAAACATTGATTTGTATTTCTCGTATTGTTGTCAAGCTAAATGAGCCCTCAGCCCACAGTGAACTGGGGCTGCTTTGTCCCTGATGGACTGTGGTTGCACATGTGGCGAATATTTGACAAAATCCTGCAACGGGCTTCACATTGAGACCTCCTGCACACAGAGAAACAGGTGTGGATGCCACTTCCCCCCCCAGCCTTTAATCCTGATGTCATCTGCTGTTTGTCTTCACTTCCTCTCATATTATATGTGCCATGTTTTGCTGGCAGCAGCTACACTTCACTCTCTACTCTCACTGCTGTAGCCTGTTTGATGTCCCTGGTTTCTTTATGTCAGTGAGATTCAGGGGTTTTGTCCTGTGACTTCCCCTCGTTGTATTGTAACCAGTTGATCTGTTGATTATTCATCCAGTGGCTTCGTGACCTACATACATTCATTTGTGATTGTAGGACTGAATGTGTGACAATGGATGTGGATGTTGTTTGGCTGTGGAAGAAATGAAATACAATTCAAGGCAGAACATCTCTCCTCTGAAAGGAGCAGCCTTCCCTCTACAGTCACAGTGTGTGTGTGTGTGCGTGTTTGTGTGTGTGCGTGTGCACGTGTGTAGGTGTGGGGGTGGGTGGGTGTGTGTGTGTTATAGTGAGCTCCTCTCCTCCACTGTAAATGTCTGTCTGCCCCTCAGTGGGGAAACCGTGGAAGGACATTTTGGTCTGGTTTGAAGGGGACCGCCTGGTCGTGACACACATTTAGGTAGGTTACTGGTTGCTAACTGGGTTAAAGTCTGGTGTTTCTTATTTCTTATTTAAACAACTGAGCGGTGGTGAGGAGTGAACGAGGGATGTCACAGGAGAGCTGGAGAGGATGAGAAGAAGAGATTGTGCACCTGTGACAGATGGAGAGGACGTGACAATAAAAATGATGAAGAAGGCAAAAGAATATCTGGAGTACGAAAACATCCTTCTGCTGTTCAACTGAATATGAACTTGTGCTTATGTTCTTTTTGTTCTGTACTCATTTTTTGATACCGAGGCAGTTTGATTTTCTTCCTCCAGATCTCCAGTTATTTATTTCATGATCTTTAAAAATTAAAAAAATTTTTCCTGGACAATTTTTCACGACACCTCAAGATAACAAATCTTCATCATCTTGGGATAATGACATGATAAATTTGAGATCTCGAGATAAGGAGTTAATGTGATCGGCCTGTTATTGCCACTCATACTAATTTGTACAAGTAAGTCACAGCTAGTTTATCATAAGAGTCATCAGTCCGCTCCTGCTCCTCTGACTGTGTCCTGCAGTGATGTAATATACTAAACTTTAGTTTAGTTCTCTCCAGACCTTCAGTTGATGATGTCATGATCTCAAGAAAACAATATCAACTTAAGATCTTGACAAAATCATGTAAGTTGTATGAATGGATGGCCTTTAAGGGCTTCCATAGTTTTGTGATGTAGTATTTCCAACCCCCGACCCCATCCTGCCGTGTTGATGCCCGACCCCTCCGGGTATGTGTAGGTGTTGTAGTGGGGGGATTCTGTGTGGGTGGATCTATTTCCCATCACTACACCGCCGGTTTGACCTTACACCTTTCATTCTCTTCCTCTTTTATTTTCTCCTGGAGGCTTTTCCAGTCCAGTTACAGTATTTCTGTACACTTGGTGAGCGGTAGAGAAGGTAAAGGAGCAGATGTCTCCTGCGTAGGAGCGAGATCTCCTCGGCAAGTCGTCCCTGGTGGAGCAGAAACGCTCTTCAGAGCTGTGATGTGAAGCTGAATCTGGGTGGAGGTCTGTTGTTTCAGGTGTGAAGGGCTTAAAAAGGGAAAAGATTTTATAGGTGAAAGTAGGTAAATCAGTCGGCAGGTGAAATGAATCCAGGTGTCACATTGTAGATTAAAACCTCTGTTTTATTGTTTTGTTCTGCACCACATCAGTGAGCTGACAGTTCCAGGTTTGTTACAGCTGGTGACCACTAGAGGGCAGCACAGCACAAAGAATGAGATCCATCAAGCTGCAGCACACAGAAGAGCTGCTCATAACATGTCTTCTTCTCTTCCATCAACTCAAAATGTTTATTTGAAAGCACGTTTGACGAATGAACCGAAACCACCGATGAATCCTTATCTCTTAGCTTCATAACAACACAGTTAAACGTATTAGTGTGATTGCTTATTCCGTGACCTCACAGTGACCTGACGGGCTCCAGATGCTGCATTCTGCTTTGCCTGTGTTTGTCAGCTTGTTGTGCCTGCAGAGGTCAAAAGGCCAATGAGATTGATGCTGCGTTGTTGCACCCGTGGGGATAACAGTAGTGGGACACACTCAAACTGTATTAATGCCTTCACGTCAGAATCTTGGGCGCTACCCTGACATGCTGGATGCATTTTATGTGAACGTATTCTAGTCATTTATGTCTCTAGTGTCTGTCGATATCCGCCCGGTCTGCCAGTGGCTTCATGTTTATGGCGTAGTGCCTGGAGAAGGATGGATTAACTCCAACAGGTCCACTTCTAGAGTCCACCGGCCGCCAGCCAACAATTCTTTATTGTAGTAGTTGCTTTGCTGTAAAATGCAGTTATTTGGCACAAAGGACGCCTTGGCAGTTGCTTTTACTACAATGCTATCTATGGGAGGTTAAGATCTTCTGGTGGCTATCAGACTATGAATGAATTTTTCATCAATGGACGAACTATTGGCAAGTCAACGCAGCAGCTATTAAAAGGTTGTTATTGCACAGTGAAACAAGCTTTTGTACCGCTGCTTTCCAGCACTCTGATTTATGATTCTACATATGATGAATTGCACATTCAGAGGTTTAGTTTGTGTATCATGTGCACACATGTTCTGCTCTCCTCTCTCCCCAATCCCTCTTCTTACCTCTCCACGCTCCTTATCCATCCATCCTGTCCTGTCTGAAGCCACCCCATTGGTCCTCGCCTAGCAACCACATGATAATTTGGCATAATGTGACACCCCCTGATTCATGATGGGGGCTGAGAGTCAGCTCCCCCCCACTCTTGATGCTGGTGGCTGGTGTTTGGGGTTGAAAAGGAAGAAAAATTAAGCAGGGAGGGATGAATATATTTGGAGGAGAGAAAAGGGGAATTTCACGCTCACGTCGTTACATGGCTTGTGTCCACCGGCTAAACCTGTCATGTGTCCCCGGGGGGTTGTTCCCCCTCTGTCTCTAACGCCTGTGAGCGATCATCTCCTTTCTCATCCTCAGTTCTTCTCCATATGGTTCCCATTTCATCCATATGTACAGTTCAAGGCAAGTACATTCATGCATTCGCTGGAGAGGAGACAGGCATATGATGAGGCAGCCTCTCGGTATCGACAGGACCCAGCCGGGCTCCTGGGTACCTCAGACACGCATGCAGGCAGTGAAGGCAACACAAAGATGGCCGCTGCGTGCGCCGTCTGTCTCCACACTGCCATGTCTGACGTGAGCACTGCGCATGTGAAGGACATCCTAAATGAGATGGTTTTTCTCTTCTCTCCCTCCACTCTATCTCTCCATTGTTCATTCACAGAAAATCATTTTTATTGTCTCCCTCCTCTCTCTCTCTGTAGATCTATCCCTCCTGCCCCTTCTCCTCCTCCGTCCCTCTGTTTTGAACAAAGACCCAAGTGATTTGATGAAACAAAAGCTTCCCTGGTCCTGCTTGACCTCTCCATCACGATGTCAGTGAACCCAGATGGTGGGATGATCACAGAGATTGGAGACGGACGGAAATAGGCGTTGTGGTTTTGCCATTCTTTCATTGATTCAACTGCTAATACTTCATATTTTATATAGCTTCTCTCCCAGTGTGTGTGTGTGTGTGTATACATTGTATGTGTGTGAGATGTTGGCAACCTCCAGCTGGTAATGTGGTGTGTATGTGTGTGTGTGTGTGTGATGGTGGATAGGTGGGGGTATACAAGCACATGCTCTGGCTCCAAGCTACAGTTTCTCCTCCTTTTTTCTTCACGTCACTCATACACTTGATCTTTCTCAAAGTCTATATCACACACACACACACACACGCCGGATGTACCCGCTGCAGCGCTGACCGGAGAGGAGAGAGAGAGAGAAACGTTTAAGAGTATGCACTGAAACAGAGCGTGGTTGCCACGGTAACCACTCCCCTCGCACCCTCCCTCCATTCTCTCTCTCTCTCTCTCTCTCGCTCCTTATCACTCCTCCCTCCCTCCACCTCTGTGCTGGTGATGCTCGTGTCTTCTTTTCTCTCCATACGGTTTGTCCTCACCTCTCCTGGACGTGCTCCTCTCACACTGCCAGCGGATGACACACGAGGAGGAGGAGGACGAGGAAGAAGAGGAGACGAGGAGAAGCAGACGTCTCTTCTCTCCCACCTTTGGGTCACTTTGAGAGAAAAAAGAGAGGGAGTAGACCTCGCCAGAGCAACAGCCAACAGAGGATACACATAGAAACATAAGAAACCCTACTCTTCTCCATTCTCCTTTTCAAGGAGGGCATTTTTCTTCCCTTTCCCCCCCTTTCCTTTTCTACCCCGATTTTTTCCTCTGAGATCCCAGTTTTGTCAATCACAGCCTCTGAACTTCTCTGGGATTTCAGGTGAGGCGCGCGTGTGTAGTGTTTGGTGCTTCATCAGTTTTTATTACCTATCATGGCTCACGCGGCCTCCCAATTGAAGAAGAATCGGGGGGAAGTGGATGTGAATGCGATAGAGGACGAGAAGGAGAAGCGGAGGAAGAGCAGGAGAGCATTGTCCCGGGAACAAAAGAGAAAGGTAACAGACGAGGGCTGGCCGGCTGGTGGCTTCATCTGCTCCGCTCTGCAAGCATCATTGGAGCGTGACTGTGTGTGTGTGTGTGTGTGTGTGTGTGTGTGTGTGTGTGTGTGTGTGTGTGTGTTCATCTCTAGATCTCCCACAGCTTCAGGAGGTCACCTCCTCACACACGGATACATGCATCAACACACACATGTGGATCCTCTGTTTTATGTTGACACGAGACACGCTGTCCGTTTAAAAGCATCTCTAACCTTGTGCCCTGTGTGTGTGTGTGTGTGTCTCAGTATATGGGAAACCGTGTGCCTCTTCTACAGCTGCCGTGTTTCCCTTTTAATGTGTGTTTATCTTCACTACTCGTCTCTAGACGAGATG
>CAAKHC010010706.1:0-15000 GCA_901007825.1 Macroramphosus scolopax
GAGTGTTGGAGCGGGTGTACGGTGCAGAGAGGACGCTGAGAGTGTTGGAACGAGTGTACGGTGCAGAGAGGACGCTGAGAGTGTTGGAACGGGTGTACGGTGCAGAGAGGACGCTGAGAGTGTTGGAACGGGTGTGCTACCTTGTCAGATTGATGAATGGTTACATCTAATCGTTTTTGTGAGAATAACTTTGAAGTTTATATGACACTACTTTCATTTAAGTTTGCACGTAGGGAAATATCTGTGGCTTATTCACGCAAGTTGTTCCAGTGTACGAACTAAGATTGTGCCTTACCTTGTCATACTGGCACACTACTACATTCTCTGTATCAAACAGCTCCTGGTCCTCCTCATCACTGACATCATCCCCACTGTTCAGAGGCTCCTGACGAGGCAACAACATGTTGAACAATCAGACATGTCCTGGATACGGTGCAAAAACAACATAATGAACAGAAACTGTGGCGATAGGGCTCCTCAAGGGCTTACCTCCTCCACCTGACCATCTTCTCCACCATCCTTGTCCCTCTCCTCTTCGTCATCTTCATCATACTCCTCCCCCTCGTCGTCGTCCTCTTCCGAGGAGGTGTCTCCGGTTCCATCCACCTGCAGCATCATGGGAGGCTGCTGTGCCTGAGGCTGGGGTTGAACCTGCTGCTGCACCTGGGCTTGTGGTTGGGTCTGAGCTGCAGCTACAGCCTGGGCCTGCTGGACCTGGACCGCTGTCGCTGCCTGACCGGGCTGCGGCGCCATAGCTGCTGCCTGCATCACCTGATGGAGAGAAGAAAACAGTCCGTTAGAATTCAACGTTACAAAGACTGAGAACCGTGTTGGAGGGCCAGAGATGTGAAGGAAAACTGATGGTGCCCATCAGTTTCATCATCTTTATTTCCTGGTTCAAATACATCATGAACAGAAGAGGCCGATTGATTCATTTAAGACAGAAAATATTCAGTTTGATTTGCAATTTTTACTAGCTGGGTGATAAAACAATAACATGCATCAGCGATAATGACTTCATCAAAAGCAATAAGAAAATTGTTAAGTAGAATATTAATAATCATCAATAGACTGAAATCAACACTTTCATTCTGATACATTTTCCAACTACAGACCTACTTATTGATTTACGTTCAAAGAATAGAAAATACATGGAGATTCTGTTTTGGTGTGAACAAGCTATTCATAAAGTGTTTCAGTGGGTTTAACACACGACTTGTTTCTCCCATCAACAATACTGAAGTTCAAACTACATCAATCCAACAAGACAAACAAGGCTGGAAATGTAAAAACACTAAAGACCTTTTATCAGAGACCTTCCATGTAAAATAAAAACAGATGACAGCAGTCATGAGGGGCCGACCTGTGTATTGCCTTGAACTTTGTTTCCTGAAGCTAAGACGATCTGCTGCGGCTGGATGATCACTCCTGTTTGCTGAGGCAGGCCTCCCTGCAGAGGAGCCAGGACCTGGACACACAGTCAGAACAACAACTCAGGCAAGAGAAGAGGGAAGCTGGTTAACCGTGTTTTGTCCTCTGGGCTTCACATCGTGAAGTGGAAATAAGTCAAACGTATCGTATTTGTGTTATTTTGATTCTGCAGTGTTGCCATGTTGTTGAAGAATGGAGAAAGGATGATGTATGTATGTTACGTAATCTACAGCATGTCTTCTATTATGGTCCATCTGAGGAGGTGACTGGTATCAGGGGCCACAGATTAGTCTCTTTGGTAAAAAGTAGACGCTTTCAGTGTCCTCCTGATTTTTCATTTGACACCTTTCATAATGATTTCTCCACAAGTGAGTTGTATGTCTGCCTCAATGCCATGAAGGTCATGAAAGAACAGTTCCTAACCGATGATGGACCAATCACATGCAGGATAAGCTGCTGGTTGCCCAACTTTAAGACAGTTACATGCAGCATGCACTTCTTGCTTCAATAATAGATGTTCTAGAGTGACCTACCTGTGGGAAAGGGCATACCTGTTGTATGACCGGAGCCTGAACAGCGCCAGGCTGCATCTGCTGCTGCAGGAGGATCTGCTGCTGGGGCTGCTGGATGATGTACTGAGCCCCGTTGGGGGCACGAACAACTTGCAGGATCTGACCTGAGAGAGCACAAAGCACAAGAGTGATGTGACTGTGACGTGCAGCTCCTGAGCAGTCAATGTTTCAGTATGGATATTCAGGGGCATTTGGGAGGTAAGGAAATTGAACACATTACTACTCCTGCAAAGAGCTTCTGTATGCGTTACCTTGGCTAGTGATGAGCTGTTGGTATGGGGTGACCCCTGTGGGCAAAGCAAGCGTTGCTGCGGTAGCTGCTGCACTCTAGAGGAGGAATAATGAACATACATGTAAGGGTGCACATAAATATAAAGTCCGGATGCAACTAAAGCAAGGAAATGAAATGTTAGCATCTAAGAGGAGGGAATAGTACTGATACAGGTTTAGGTTTGTCTATAAAAGGTATTAAATGCAGATTAAGTAAACACAGACAGCGGTATGTGTGACTGTTTCTGTTAAGTTCCTTTGCTCCAAAGAGATTTGAAAACACGCTCTTAACTTTTCCACTACTTTACATGGACTATACTCCTGAGGCTGATGTGGGGAAAATAATATTTATGTATTAGCATTCCTTCATTTTATCCCACCGGTTTGATGGTGAGAGGTTATACATTTGCAAATTGCGCTTAAACAAGAAGGGTAAAAGAAAACAATGTTTTCTAGAACCAACCGCACAGATTTTAATCTTGGCATAACACAAGAGACTGAAGAGTTGTTGAGAGAAGGAGGTAAGAAATGAAAGTGTTGACACTCAATTGAGAGAATCTAAAAGGGGGGAAAAGGTGTGTGTCTGCGGGAAGTGTGTAAGAGAGTGTTTAATCCCTTGGCTTAATCTCCACTCTAATCCAGGCCGGAGCCTGAGGCCGCTACTGAGCTACTCCCTGAAGGTCCCATCTCTCTACGGTTCTCTAGCCACTACAAATACATTAAATTCAATGCTTTTTAAGCTTTTTGCAAGATGTGTTAAATGTCTACAATGTGGAAATCGGGTTATAACAACATATACTAAAGGTTTATTTGGGATCAAAAGGTAAAGATATGATAGCTTTGCTGTCATGAGACGCTGCAGTAGCTCTTTCTGTTGCTCTTCATCAATGTCTGTGTGGAAGTTAATGTTCAATGTTCTTGCATTTTTCATTAAAAGTTAATTATGATTTATTTAAAGTATTCAGGATGCTTTTGAGTATTGGCCAAATGCTCCAAAAATATTGCGGTTGCATGTGCTGCTGCAGCAAGATACAGGCAGTCTCGCTCACGTCCAACCAACAGTATTACCAGTGAATACTTTGTTTACCTGCGTAAACGTATACTATTCCTTTAACTACTCAATACTTTAACTTAATAGTTTCCCAAGGCATATGGATAACACTAAGTAGTCTCTCCTTAGTTGCCCTTCTTTATGGTTTTCTCACTGACACAAAAATCCATAATTACAATCCTGCCGTCTCTTTTCCACTCACCATCCCCGTTGCACTCATATGCTGCAGAATCTTGGAATCTGGAACAATGACTTGCTGCTGGGGAGCTGTGAAGGGACAAATGTTCAGGTCATATTATAACAGGCTTTGATACTACTGGTAGTGATGGAGCAAACGATTCTGTAAACATGACCCCTGTAATTGCTTCTTAAAATCAAACTTTCAGGTGGTCTGTATGTTAATCTAACTTGAGTGGCACCTTCGGCAACAATTTAAGAAATCTAAATATGCATAGATGCTCTTTGAAACCAACCTTGCTGCTGTTGGGGGGGCAGGATGACTTGCTGGGCCTGTGCTGCCTGGGTCACCTGCTGGACTTGTTGGACCTGATGGACCTGATGAACCTGTTGCTGCTGCTGGGCGGCCTGCAGGGCTGCCTGCTCCTCTGTATGGAAACCCTCCACTGCCTTTGACTGTAGCAGCTTGTTCTCCCAGAGCTGGAGCATCAGACGGACACAAGTGGAAGAAAAGCACAGGTTTCAGCAAATTGCCTCAAAGTCAAGTGTTGCCGCTGTATATCCTCTGGAAAAGCTGGAGTTTTAATGTTCCAGTTCAGTGACACACAACTTTCAATAAGAAAATAAATCCATACAGGACACTCAAACAGAAATAACTTCATTATTGTGAGAGGGGATTATCAAATGAGAAGCTGTCAGTTGTGAAATGCAAAATCAAAATGTTGAAACCAGCTGTCCGTACAGGTGAAAAAAAAAAAAACAGGGAGATGGAGCACACTTCCCCACACTTCTGCACAACTGATATTTCCCTGTTTTAGCTGCCAGCAGGAACAATACCGCTGAGGTCAGTTACCGTTTTCAGCTCCAGAAGTACTTGCTCATCCACTCCCTCGTCCAGGAACAGCTCCCGCACATCATTGATCACATCCTCAATCACAGACTTGTACAGTTTAGGCTATGAGAAAGCAATTAGGAAAAAAAAAAGCAGAGAAAATACAACTTGATTACATGTGTGTTTCTGACTTAAGACACTTGCATCTTGTTGACAGCACATGCCTGGCACAATAACCATAAACATGGAGATAATGGATTGTATTATAACATAAAGATCAGTATGGGGTTTCAAATGTCACCTGACACAGAAGCAATGCATACCATTTATAACAAACATGTCAAGTACAACCATATAAACTTGAATATTATGACAATATATGGTACATTAATATATTGTACATAAACCTAAAGTTGGTTCATACTATATATAATGTCTTTGATTTAACTATATAAAGGGCAGTGTGGCTCGTCATGCTAATCCTGATAAAGCGGATACTGTCTGTCAACAACAACAAACTATCGTTTCATGCGCGGAGCACCGCGATGAGAAAAACACCGGTCACACGTCTACAACGGCCGCGTTCCGTGTTTGTGAAGGCGGGTACAACTAGTGCGATACACACACAGGCCACCGCGTCGCATTGTCCCCTATGTCCGCAGCACGGACCTCGTTCCCTGCTTCCCTCCCCCTCGGCCCGTCTGCTGCTCCACTATTTAAAGCAGTGCGGTGTTTATATGTAGAGCCGGTGACGTAGCGTCGAGTAGCACCTTCCCATCCCGGGCAGTCTATATTAGAGAGCCAATATGGCGGTATAAAACCAGGCAGCGCAGAGGAGGAGGGCCAGAAGCGGAGAGAGGGGAGACGTGGAAGCCATTTCACGGAGCGGAAAACCGACCACTCGACAGCCTCGCACACTGGACGTGTTATAACGGATATTTTTTTTTAAGGTGAACTATCGTTAAGATGGTCAGCTTTGACTACGTGGTATAGTCTTATCGTTTGGGGCAGCGGGAAAAAGTCGTTGTGAGATGGGTAAAGTGTTGGTTTGGGGAGGCTAGCCTGACTTCTTGTTCGTGGAATGGTGGACAAAGATGAAGCAGCTGACTGAACGTTTAAACTGACGATTTAAGGCTGCCGAGTCTTTCATTTTTCAACAGAATAAGATCAAATAATTATCTGTGGATGGTGCAAGGTGCTTTGCGTACATCTGTATTTCTAAATTAAGCTAAATTAGCATTTTCCCCTTATATTTAGACTACATCAACATGTCCCTCGTTAGCTTGCTCATATCTAACGTTACACAAGCAATCACTCAATCTCACAATTGCAGTGACATCAAATAACGTGTTACCAATAAATTATATTGGATTAGATTCACATCGTGTCAGGAGTCTGAAACCATGAATCGACTGCCAAGGAGATCAATTTACACCTACAAAAAACATACTACCGTAAACTAAATCCAAACCAGATTCACCGGTGTCTCATGATGTTTAATGCACTACCGTTACACCTCTAAAGAAGCTTACACATCAGTGAGGGATCCTTCTAGAATTATTTGAAGAACCAGGCTAGTTTCAAAAACTCAATTAAAATGGCCGATAGACTAAAACTAGATTGAACCTAACGTAGTTTTAATTTTATTGGATATAAGCATGAAGTGTTTGCAAAACAAAAAACAATTTACTGCATTAAGAAAAATCATCTGGTCGACAGATTTCCAGTAACTTTACCCCCATTTCCCCCCGCTGACAATCCTTGAGATTGATCCTTACCACTGGGTTCGAGTTAGCCGAGCTCGCCATTATAACGTTACGCGTAGTGTAAAAACCACACGGAAAATAGGCGAGAAATAGCGCCAAAAATTACAAAAAACGGTTAAAACAACTGGGAACGATATTTTAAAACAGCCGGCATTACTTTTGTAAATAAAACACAGTTTTTACGGTCTTATTTACAATCCCGGGCTGCGAATCCCCAGCCGTCCTCCTTCCGTCGTTGTTCTGCTTTATATACTGAGCATGGAGCTGCGAGTGCGCGAGACATAGGGCAGGGTCAATCTTCACGTATCGCGAGATTTCGTGATAGTACAGGTACTTATGGATACATGTGCTGCTGGGAAACGTAGTTTAAGTTCAACGTGGTAAATACATCAGCACTGATCGCATTAGCTTCATTATGAATGTACTGAATCAGCTCTACTGTATTCATGCCGACGCATAGATAGGAGTTCATTTTAGTGATGTAAGAACAGTATTTTATAACTAAAGAGTAAATCTTTAGTTATAAATTACAGTTTAAAAGTAGATAACAAAACTTCACAATTTGCTATATATTTATTCAGAATTCCAACATGAACTTAATTTTGATCAGTACTCCGTTATGGAAGCCAAATCACTTAAAAAAAGAAAGGGGCACTTCAATAAATGTATCTTTTTCCTAGTCCCTTTGACTTGTCTCCGTCCATGCCTGGTGATCTTGACATAAAGTTGTCAAGTCGTTATCCATTATTTGGTTACTTTTCAAATAAAATGACTAAAATGATGAATTCATTTAAGAATTTATATTCTACCTTCATGTTTCAAGAGCACTTTTCATGTAGTAATGTGATATTGCCACAAGAGTGTGATCACGCTACATGCCAGAACTTCAGCAATCACGCTCCCTTCTCTTAACACAAAGACACAGCCCATTCACTCTGGACAGGATGCAACTATTTCACACGTAATTCAATAAAGGGTGTCTAAGTGAATTTTTGGATGAGGCCTGTTCATACGTCTTGTAGGTGTAGTCAAAAACCCACCTGCCCTGACCACTAGGGGAACAAAACAATGAAGGTTTGCTATAAATGAGAGCTGACAGGAGAACGTTACCTCCACTTCTGTCTCCATGGAAACTTGCCTCACTGGTCATTCTGTGGTTAAGAATGATATAGACCAGGGAACACACGTCTCTCTCTGCATCTGCTTTCTCTAAGGTGGTGTCAATGTCACAACAAGTAAATTCATCATGTTCATATTACTGAGGGGAAATTAAAGGCCTACCTGACACTTCTGAGAACATGCTTTGGAATTCACTTGTAACCTACTTCTTTGAGGGAAAACAAGGAAGTGATGTGGAAAGATGCTTGGAGACTCGTCTCCAGCAGGTGCTTCTCGAAATATGAGATATGATCACACATAAAGCTGTGTTATATGAGGCATGTTGTCGCTACCTTTGAGTCTCACTCTCTGTAACTGAGTAGTATGATGCCCTCTAAAGATCTACAGAATGCAACCCCTCCTTTCTTTGCTGTAGTTGCATAGCAACAGAGGAGCTACTAGCTCCAGTTGTGTTGGTGGTGGGAGCGTGCTGCACAGGGAGGCACTGGCTCGAGATTAAGCCTGTCTCGGCTTCAATTATGAATGGGCTTCCACTGCCACACGGCTCCAAAATGGCACCACTCAAATTGATAAGGCATTGAGGAAATCTTTGGTAACTCTTTTACTTCTTTCCCTTCAGGGATTGCTGAGTTTGACTTTAATCAGAAGTATTGAACTTAAATGATTGGAGGAAGTAAATGAATAATTAACTGGCGGAAGAGGCATGGTTATGATAAGACCCTTGTTGATGGGAATATGTGAGGTTAATGATTGGGGTCAGTCTTGAGAGCAAATTAAAGAGTCTCCAGTCTCACACGGCCAGCACTTTACCAGTAAATGGAGGTTAGTGTGTGTTGCATGGTGAAATGAAGGGGAGCAGGGACGGCTGATATGCTTTCCTGGAAGTCTCTGATATATTTAACAAAGAATCTTGGGAGGAGAAATGATGAAAAATTGTTGAAATCAAACAGATTTTGTTAGCAAACTTCAGCCGCTACTATTAACGCTATTAAAAAGTAATTCATATAATACAAGCTATGCATGGGGTAGTATTATCTTCTTGTTTGATACACATCCGTCCAAAAGAACAGCCAAACTAATCTTCTGCAACTCGTATTTTTTTTTTATTATTGCAACCAACTGGAAGACAATACATCACATAAACATCATTGTAGTTTTTCAGAAAATGGAAAACAAAATAAAACAACATTTATATATTTTTTTGCCACGGTATTGGACAACGTTGATATTTACATGTAGTGATGAGATAGGTCTTGAAATCATTCTTTGGCAATATGATTGCACAATAAGGAGATAATTGAACATTTACTGAAAAAAACCAACACCTGGGTGTACTCTGCATCACATCTCACGGATCAATTACAGTTTTGCATTTTGACATCGCTAACCTATGGCTTTCCGATATTCAGCTCAGACGGTCACCAAAAAAAAAATAATGGCAGTATTGTAGATTATTTTGTCGGAGAGAAAACAGAACAGAAAATAAAAATGCGCATAAAAACATCAACAAATAAAAAAATGGCATCTATTTTTTTTTTTACGCTGTTTGTTTGGCAGGTTTGAAAGAAACACTTGTTTAAGGGGGGAATTTTCAGGCAGCGAAGCTTTAAAATATCCCCGTTAAATGTGTTGCTCGGTTTTTTCCAGGACTCGTAGGTCAGGAGTTCATCCTTCCTGCGTGTCACTGAGTGAGTCAGAGGAAAAAAAGTTGGTTACTAAAGCAACAGACCCCCCCACCCACCCCGTCCCCGACATGCCTCTTGCCAACTGAACACGTTAGTTGTCACCACATCAGATTGTTACTGCAAATGCAGCCGAGTGCTTGACCTGGGCTGCGGGAGCTCTCAGACAGATATCGGACGTGAGACAGGTGGCACACAACAAGAAAACGAACACTGACTGACTGTCTCCTTTTAGCCTTTTTTTTATGTCGGCATGGATACCACACAGAATGCAAAGCCAGTGATGCATGCTACAGGTGGCGAAATACTTCCCCAGTGAATAGGACATGCATTTGTCGAATGCTTGACTCACTGACAATCACTCCTCATCTATTCAGCCTAAACGTCGTCTGACTCTGCCGCTACACTCTCGCACATAGCCTCAAACCAAATCCAGCAGTGTTTTAGAGATAGCGTACCCAACAGTGGCAGTGAGATATCTTTATCACTTCTGAGGCAAAGGATGTCAATGCTCGCTACGGCCCTTGTGAATTCCAATCAACTCAGTTGTTTCATTCAGCCGTAAGCGAGCTACAGGGTTACCTTTAGCAAAATATATGAAAAAAAAATCTCTGATCTCCAGATTGGGCTCTTGAGAGAAATGAGACAGTGTGAAGCTCGACATCCACGACTACAAATAATTCCTTTAATCTAAGGTTGAACACTGTATGTAAATTTTTAGTTAATTATTCCATCGCCTACAACTCCTCCCAGGTAGCCTTTTATTGGACATATGAGGTTCTTTTGGGACGCCAACGACCTTTTTCTCATGCCCATCTGCTCCATACATTTACACTGAACAATGCTGATGGAAAATAAGGACAAATGTACATATACACACAGGAGGAAAAGAAACAATACTGTTATAAATAAAGACAGGTACGTTTCTGTCAACACATGTCGGAGACATGACAACAGAGGTACTGAGGGCAGGCAGGCAGGCAGGCAGGCACAATGTTAAAGGGTGTGTGTTCCTGGCCACACAAACACACACACTCTACAGACGTGTTCTGAAATAACACAGGGGTTAACACTGAACACCTAAATCACTGTACGGGCAGAAGAAGACGGAAGCCCACCCCTAAGAGGTGATCCAGCTGGCCTACATAGCCTGAACCGAAGCTCAGAGGTGGCACCCTCGGGCCTCCAAAATGAAGAGTGTTCTCCCACGTTTCCTCCCTGAAGATGTGTCTTTGAAAGCCCGCTCAGAACCCAAAGGATCCAACGAAAAAAAAAAAAAAAAAAAAAAAAAAAATCCAATATAATCACGGGTATAAGAATTGGCGGCAAAACTTTTTTTCTTTCCTCTAGGATCAAGGTTTATATGAAAATAAGTCATGCTTCATGCTAAATACATTGTTTATCTTACATGATCTTTGAATAAAAAAGATTTGCTTTTTATCTTATTTACAAGCACCCATGCAATATAACTGAGAAAGTCCTGCAGGTCAAATTGCTTCAATTAAGAAAGGAAAAAAATAAAATATTTTCTAACCTTTTTACAGAGTTGTCCGCACGGGACAAATTGCTTATATCTTTATGAGGGTAGAGTGAGGGTAAACAGACACAAACAGAAATCTAAACCCACAGATTATGTATATAGTTTCTTTGACATTGTAAATGAACAGGAAGGTGTGGTAGCTACTGGTAGCTACAATATCTATACCAGGTGTCTACGTCTATTGACAGAAGTACTGGGGAAGTTTCAGGGACGTTTACATTATGCAACAACAACAACAAAATGAAGGAGATATTGCCTCAGACCCGGCACACTATCCATCTCTATGGTGATAAACATGAGCTTTTTTTTTTTTTAAATTTTAATATATCTATTCTTAAATACTATGAGTGCTCTTGAAATAAACCATGTCTTTACCCATGATGCTTTTACTATAGGTGGCGTAAAATAATCTTAAGTGCATGAATATATATCACATTGGGTTTTACAATTATTTTGACACTTAAGGTCGTTTCTCTCAAGCTCTTCCACTTCAGTACTTCCGTTTCTTTTCTTTCTTTCTTTTTTTTTTTTTTGTCAGCTGTCGTTATCGGCTACATGAAGCAACCTGGTCGCTTATCTTTGGCACAGTCTCACATTTGTGCTCATGGATGTAGGAGAGTGATGCTAGTGAGCGGCCAAGAGAGCTCTAAGTCTTGTTGTAATAGGCCTGTCTCGTCGGCTCACCGCAAGATTGCTACAGATTCACATGGAAACAAACAGGTAAGACAAACAGCCATCTTCTGTTCATGTACTTGTACGCTCCGAAATGTGATTCAGTCACGTCGTGTACGACTTGTCCAAATTAGTGACAAAACATGCTTTTTTTTATGGCTTTCATCCCCTTTTAAACAACAAAAACAACAGAGACACATGAGAAATACCCATTAATGTTAGTGTTGCTGAACATGTAGGAAAACATAGATTTTTGATATTGCCACAAATAAGTAGGATTCACCTAATGCCCTGCAGATAGATAGAGGGAGATGAGAAGTGTCAGTTGAGACTAATGCTGTAGTAACGTTACCTGTTGACCTATTTGTGTGTGTGTGTGTGTGTGTGTGCGTGCTTTGACTTGTATACTGTCTGTATGTTTGCATGACTATGTATTTGTTCTAGGTGTGTCTTTTTAGTTTCTCAGGGCCTCTTTCTGCTCCTTCTGGCCCTTGGCGGTGCGGTTTGTGATGTTGTTGAGGCAGGCTCTGACCCCCGCCAGGTGGAGCAGCGACCCCGCCGCCTCCTTCATCTCCTCGTCGTCGCTCTCCGGCGGCTTCTCTACCGCCGCCGCGCGCCGCTTCTTCAGCGGTAGCGTGTCGCTAATGCCCCTCGCTCGGTTTTTGGTCCAGGGCAAACTGCTTCCCGCCAGAGTCCCAGCTCCCGCCCCCAAACTACGTCTCTGTCCGCGCAGGGGCTGCTGGGAAATGTAGGTGGCAGCGGCAGTGGTGATGTGAGAATCCAGTGGGATCTCCCGGGGCTCGGGTTTGACGTCCGATTGGATTTCCACGGCGATGATGTCGTCGTCGTCCAGGGGAGAAGAAGAGCCCGCGATCTGAGAGGAGCAAAGCCTGCTGGGGGATTTGGCGGTGCTGTAAGTGTGGTCGTCCTGAAGGTCCTCGCTGCATAGTGGAGGAGAGTAGCGGGATGGGCTGTCCTGTCCTCGGTTTAGATAATCTCCCAGTGATGATCTGCATGGAGCAAGGACACAGAGCAGAAGAGAGTATTGTTACCCCGCTGTCAGACTGCGAGCCAGGTGGCCTGCCCGAATACCCTTCACTCCACTAAACCTGCTCCGGTATGCTAGAAGGAAAAAAAAAAAGTTCAGGTGATTATCTATCACTCTCAAATTGCTCCCTGGGGCTTAATGTGCACATTTCTCAGCTCAAACTGAAACCTTGCATCTCCAAAAAAAGAGGCAGCCTTTTAGAAAGAGCAGAGTCATTTTCAGACGGCCACCTATGCATTTTTCAAACGCCATCGTGCATTTAGAGCAGCTTTCATGGTCCCTAAGGTGGATGAACTTGGTCAGCACATAAAGGACCTTGGAAGCTTTAAAGCCAGCACACAAAAGAATGACAATTCTGCAGCGAAGCTGTTTAACACCGTCCGTTACAAATCAGCATAAACATTCTTTCTGCAACACATATTTCGCTCTATGAGTCACTTTTGTCTTGGAGGCACTAAAGGACAGCGGTGGACTCCACCCCGATAAATCAGAAGGAGCTTCAGTAGTTCGCCCTGTCCCTCGGACATTTTCTCCCTTCAGAATGAGAGGGTTAGCATATTAATATCTTATAAGAAAAACATGCACCCCTACAGTGATCAAATATTCACTGCATACCTTTAGTGAGCCTTTGGGTATGTTTAATTCATTATGCGGTGCAGGCCATCATCTTCTTATGCTCTTATGATGGATGTGCATGTCCATGCATGCTCTGAGTGTTCTTTGAATCACGAGGCCTTCCCCCTCTAATAAACCTGTTTGTGTGTGCGTGTGCATGTGGGAGATTGTTACATAACCACACCTGGATAAAGATGTTTGTATGTGCATGCGTGTGACTGCATGTGACTTTTGCACACAATGAAGATGTCAGAACTATCAATGGAAGATGGTGTTGAAGGCTTCATGTGGGTGTGTCTCACAGCAGGGGAAGCCCTGACTGGTGGGTGTGACGGCAGCAGAGTTTACCAACCTTATGGCCGAGGTTCTGCTCCCCACTGGACTAACGGGTAGCGGTCTTATGACGGGGAAGAGAGCCTGGCTCCTGACGCGGGCGCCATTTTGAATCACACCACGAGGAACTAAAAAGAGAGAGGGAGCAGAAAGCACAAAGACTTAGACAATATATGCACACGTGTCCCTTTAGCGTCTGTAACACGTGCAGAAAACTACAACTATGTACGCAAGAGGGAACCTGGAGGAGGCACGGAAGCACACAGAGGTAGATTCTCCCAAACACGATTGGACCCTGATAAGACCCGGGAGCAGCTCGATGAGCATTCATGCCATCTGAGGAGGCCAACAGGGCAATATTGATGAGCAAGGCGAGGTTAAATTGAGCGGGAAAGCGTCATAAATGAGTTAAGGCCGCTGTGAATCATTCAATTACCAACGACCGCTGGGCTCTACTAAATCCAGCCTGTCTGATGCTCCCGGCCGAGCAGCAGAAAACAAAGAGGTTTATTTTAAACTCAAGCCACTGATTATTTACTTAATTTTTTGTGTATTTAATGCTGTTAAATATACTTCTTAGGCAGTCTTTATACAGCAAATCAAACTGACAGAGTAAACAAGCTTGTATAAGAGAGTTACTCTTTTATTAAAGGGCTACTCCGGCAATTAAGTTTAGCACTTCCATAAATGGAGACGCACTGACTGATCAAAGGTGGAGCTGCAGAGGCAGAAATATCCCAACTTTTACCTCCTAGTTTGGGTGAAGCTCCCAAACACCTTGATCCTACATTTCCCAGAATGCAACTTCTTTCACACCCCATGCATCAGGTCTGTAACACAGGCTTGCTGTTGCAAATGACCTACTGACATCATCCGGTTTATGTGTCTAATAGGCGGAGTCGCCCTTTATAACTACAGCAACACACCATTTACATACAGACGGTTTCCATCCAGCTCGCTACACAAACATTTACATCTCTGAAGTCTGCCTGGCAACTCCACAAGTGGCACTCTGGAGGGGTTGAAGGGTGCCCATGTGTTGATCAGGGGGAGGGTGAAGAACAGTTTCTAGTTGGCTGCATTAGTTTGGAGTAGAGGACGTTTGGAACTATCAAGGCTCTTCCACAAGCTGTCCGATCCTTGAAAGTTTGTGATGAAACAGGAAGAGCCTTGGTCAAGATGAGGGGCGATCTCTCCACGGCTCTCTAGCCAAAGTGACATTTTAAACGGGCATATGGCAAGCCCACCGGGAGCTCACCAACAAGGGCTTCATCTGGTCTAATGAGACCAAAACAGAATGCTCAGGCCTCAAAGACAATGAAGAAGTGATGTTTATCAGCTCGCGTACGAACGCCAACACACCATCTTTGGACAAACACACCAATGGAACCACACACGCAGACAGTGAATATCCCCTCAGGACGGGACAATGACTCCTTCCAGTAACACCCCATCATGCACCATGCAGCCGGGATAATGGAATGGCTTTGGGACAAATCCCTGACCGTCCTCAAGTGACCCCCCTAAAGCTTAGATTCCAAACCATCTGAAAATCTGTGGGGACACATGAAGATCACGGTTTACCAACGCTCCTGATCCAATCTGACATCTGGTCACCGCAAGATTGAAGGCTTTCATCACTGTCTGTACACTGTGCGGACTGTATGAAAGAGTGGACGTAGCCAGTGGGACGTCCCCCAGAGGCTCCAGGACTCCTGTGTTGAACAGCTGAGATCGGTATTTTGGCCATCTTGGCAGTTTTTGGACAAGAAGGCGGAGCTGGGGATGAATTATGCGCCGATCTGACTGAGACACAGACGGTGATTTGGTAGTCGCTCAGTGCTTCATCTTACGTAGGTGTAAAAAACAGAAAACATTAAGGGTTCGGTTTC
>CAAKHC010010709.1:4780-20704 GCA_901007825.1 Macroramphosus scolopax
CACAAAACCTGTCGAGTCTCACATCTCCTCCTTCCATCGGGGATCCTTCTCCCTCTCACCGATGTTGTCCTGGGGCAGCGTGAGGACCTTCAGCAGGTTGAGCCAGTAGGTGATGTGGCTCAGCTGGGTCTCGTACGGCTCCTCCAGGCTGAACAGGACCAAATGGATCGCCGTGGCGTCGTTGGCTGCAAAATAGTCGTAGGAGCAGTAATAGACCGGGTTCCCCGAGAACTCCCAGACGCTGAACTCTCCCACGCCTGCAGGGAAGCAGATGATCAGCACGTTAGTATCTGAACCCTCAAGACTTCACTCAGAAGCAACTCCACAAATGTTCATCTCTCACCGTGGATGTTGGCGTGCTGGATGTCGATGGCCTTCGTGGCCTGTTCATCAGCTGTGGACAGAGCGCTGTGGACGGGGGAGAAGACCTCCAGGACACCTTTGGTCAGGCTGGGCTCAAACATCATGCTGCGACTCCGCACGCTCACATTCTCACAGCCCGGGTACAGGTTGGAGATGCTCACCGACACTGAACACAGAGAGATGACGGGATGTTAGAAACTGCGACCGTGCTGTAAGCCTGGAAATATGTCTGATGTAGTTCATATGAACTGACACATGGGGGCGCTGCTTTATAAGAAATAAATCCTCTGATCTCAGAACAACTCTTGAACCACACCTACAGTCTGTTTTCTTTGATTCGAACCAGAGGAAAAGTCTTACTGTGTGAAATCATCTAACCAAGTTTGAACTGAACTCGTTTTTGTTCCCTTGTCATCATACAAAGTGATGAAATGTTTAATGTGCATGAGGAATCTGGCTGTGTGATGTCGAAGTCCTGATGTTGTAATTGTTTTGTTGTTCTGTGCTGTCGGGAGCTTCTCACCACGTCAAACAGTAAGAATTAAAACAAATGAAGGAGCAGCCCTGAGCATGCTGGATGGGACCGCACCCTGTAACAACACATCAGAGGGGAGGGGGGACTGATGTGCTGTACGTCAGGGAGCTGATAACTGAGTTATTGAGTCAGTGCAAATACTAGAGAGAGGTAGAAAAGAAAGAAAGGGTGTCTGTGTGCAATCGCTTTCTCAGAATTCTCCACAACATTTAACTCTTCGGGGAGTCTCTCCACAGATCTGTGTGCAGAAGATCTGGAGCAAGAGAAGCATTGACCGTTACACCTCTTCAAAGATTCCAGTGGCTTCGACCCATCTTACAGGTCATGAACTTGTGCAAAGCAGAACACTCAGTGTATGTGAGATGTGGATCTTGTCTAGCACCTTCCTCAGGGCCGTCTGTCACCTACCAGCAGGTTTGGAGTTGACGGGCGAGTTCGGGTGGCGCGCCGTGTTGGTCATGCGCGTCGTCCTCCTCCTCCTGAAGAAGCTGCGCAGGATGCCACACTTCAGGGACTCCAGCAGGGCGCTCTTCCCCGCGCCGGAGTGTCCGAACAGCTTCAGCTTGATCCTCGGCTGGGCCGTCTGTGTGGGACGGAGCTGCTGGATGTAGCTCAGCTTGTGGTTGTCCTGAAGCCCCCGAAAACAAAACACACGGCAGAGGAAGAACATATTAAATACATTTCACTAAAGAGGATCTTCTCTTTCCAGGAGCCCCAAGAGGCATTTAATGCCTTTGGTCCCAAAGCACAATGACACTGATGTGGAGGAACTCTCACATGCTGACACCAAACATATCCCCGCTGAATCTCCTCTGTGTGGCAGGTCTTCTTCCAGCTGCCACCTGGCAACACTTCCAGCTGCTCTCTTGTCCTCCTTGAGCTCCATCCTTCAAGTATGTCTGCTTCATAGATACTTCGTCACTGCAATCTGTTTATTCTGTCTTGTTATCGGGCTGCACATCCGGGGAGAGTTTTCCTTCTTCTGTGGCTCTTCTATTGTTTCCCTGTTAAAAAGGGTAAATTCGTGGAGTTTTTCCTCTGTCTGAGGACAGATGGTGTCTGGAGACACACGGATGAAGTTGACTTGCTTCCATACGTCCCTCTACACAGGACAGAGGTGAATCCTTCATCAGGCCGCAGCTGAGTGGCCGTGTGAACAATATATAATCTCAGCGTCTGAATCAAAGCTCCGTGTCCCTGAGCTGAGTCTGAATTAAATAAAAAGACACCGTTCAGGAATACAAACCATAATAAGATCCGTCTAAAGGCGGCTGCTTCGTCTGCAGCCTGCTGTGATTCTGACACTTCACCCTGACAACATAAGTCACTGAGATGAGTCACAAACCAGAAGTGGCCTCACACTCTTCGTTCTCCCACCCGCGGTCACAGCCGTCTCCCAACACGTTCTCTTTCTTCTGGGTTTGTCAGCGCTTTCCTTCAGAAGTGCCATCAATGTGCCAAAGTGTCTTAACTTAGCTCAGCATATGCAGAGGATGAGTGTTCTCACACCCGCTGCTGTCGTGTGTTCACGCTCTGCACTGAAGCTCAGCAGGTTTTCTGCTGAACTGGATCCGGAGGGAGGTAAAGAAAAAACACAACTGATCTCGGAAGAACAAAACACTGACACGGAACATCATTAGAATGGTTTTAACACCAGAGGTCCTTGAGAGGCTCCAGGGGTCCCCAGCAAACTTTGACTTTTATTTAATACTTGTGAAATAAAAGCATTTAAACACAAGAAGGCTTATTGAGAGTCCTCTGCTTTATGCTTTACGTTGTCTCATTGACCTGGAAGCTGACGCACATAATTCATGTTGATGGAAACCTGTTTGATGAAGATGTTCACGTGTTCATCTACAACAGTGGATTCAGACCTGCTTCTCTTTCTCTTCTCTAAACTGCATTGAAACACTAGAATATATCCTGATTATTAGGACTGTAAGAGAGTTGCTGTAGTTTTTATTCTTTACCTTCTTCAGTTTGCCCAACAGTGATATTATACTTTCATGTTGGTCAGTTGAAGCCAGGTCCTCGGCCGTCTTTCCATCCTGGGAGACAAAGAGAGAGAAACAGAGAGACGTCTTCAACTCACAGAACTTCTCTAATGTCTCGTTTGGCTGTTTTGAAACAGAATGATTTCATCACGTCAGGCTTGTTTTCCTGCCAGCAAACACATGGAACTGACTTCATAAACAGATTTGACCTCATATATCAAATATAATAATATGTGTTTGTCCCTCCAAGTCATATGAATAAGGGTGGCCAAAATATTAGGAACACCACCTCAACATTTCATTAACAGAATAATTTACTTAGTTTTACTTATTCACTTTTACGAATAAACTCACAAGTGAGAGAAAGTGTCAGCAGATTGTTCAACATAGACGACGTCATTTAATGTAGCATGTTGTACTTAAAAAGGTCTTTTGACCAGTGATCTTCCGAACATGTTCGCTCTTCCCTGGAGCCGCCAGGTTGGATCTAACTAACAGTCTTGTTGTTCTGGTTGAATGGAGGAAAGAACCCGGATGAGAGAGGTGAATATTCCCGGGTTGATTGTTCTGGTAACAGTGAGTCACCTGATCAGGACCCTGAGTACTTCCCTCCGTATGACCGGGGACTTGATATGACATCTGCAGGATCATCATACATGCATGACCCTTCAGGGTCCTGTAGTTTTCCCAGAGGGGCGGGGCAAGGTGACGGGGTTGGTTGTGATCCCTGACTTCAACACTAGATGTCCCTAGAGCCTACACATTGTTCCTTTAAGGTATCTTTGTCCAACATGAGTTCATGTGAATAACAATATAACAATAAATCAGACTTTAAAGTCTCATGTATCAACACCGGCAGCAGCCTCAGTCATCCAGCGTCCGTATCACTTGTAACATCACTGAAATGACCTTTACTTCTGATGATTTAAGCTCTGCTCTGTCACAGCGGATTGGAGAAGATTAACCACATTTGCACGACACACACACATACACACACACACACACTTTCCCCCGTCTGTCTCCAGAACTCCCTTAATTTGTCAACACACACTGACACAGATACACTGCAGTCCTGAGAAGTTTGGAGTCTCTTCCACTAACTCCGCCATCTGTCCGGCTCCAACTGCTGCTCGGCATTGTGGGAAGACTGCCTGGACAGCCTGAACCGCCCACGGAGCACGACAGGAAGTTCTGAACAGAAACCAGTTTACTGGTTGCGGCTTGAATTTTAAATCACATCAATAAATATTCCAGCCTGCTCCTCAGTCCCAAAGTTCCCTTCTCTCTTCTTTCCCATGAGCACCACAACGACGGACCCAGTTGATCGCAGCACAAATGTTCACGTGCGTCTCGAAGTGAGCGTTGAAGTGTGATTCAATAAGAGAGCAGACTCGTGAGTCTCTCATCACGGTCATCACTGCTGCCGCCCGGCGACCGACAGACGATGTCACCACCTGGTGTGTGTTTGATACAGAACTAGAAATGAATATCAAACCGCGTGCATGATCCTCACACCTGCTTTAGAAGTCATTAGCCGTCCTAACGTGCAAAAAGCTTCGGTATAAAAGAGCAGCCATTAGACAGGGGAAACAAGAGCATCGATTCAATCCGTCAAACAGAGGCTGAGTATTAAAACTCTGCTAATACCTTAAGTGTATTGTTCCACCGGCACGTCACAGACAACGAGCCATGTGTGGGGTTCAGCTGCCTCTACAAACCACTGACCGCCCCATGATGAATTATACATCTGTGTGTGCTTTCTAGATTAAACATGCATAGCACATCAGCTGTCATACAATATTAACAGCCAGAGACTGCAGCTCTCCTCTCTCAGGGTGGAGCATCTGGCAGAGGAGCTCCTTCAGAGTGATCTGCGTTTTTAATCCCAGAATGTTCTTTAAACGAAGAGAAGCCTGGAGAGCTGACAGAGGTCAGGGGTTGATCATGCGTATCCCTCGTTCATTTAACATTCTGTGAAGGGAAACAATGAGAAGAAGAAGACTGCGTGGTGACTCACGTTGGTGACGACATCAATGTTGGCTCCGGCCAGGCAGAGGTGACGGACCACCTCCAGACTGCCGTTGTTGGCTGCGAGGTGGAGGGGAGTCCGGCCATACTGGAAGACAACAATAACAGGACTTCAGTATCAAGTCAGATGTGATGATGGGCCTTTAACTGGAAGTATATATATGTTTTAGTATAAAAGACAATCAGGTAAGAAAAGTGCAGAGCCTGGAAGTGACCGAGGTTACAGCAGACACAGAGGTTCTTATTTTCAATGCTAAAACAATACGGACGTGCTTGTTGGACATGGAAAGTTACTGGTCGCTGTAGAGTGGTTTCCCTTTGAGGGAACGTATGTATGGCTTCAAAATCAAACCCCCTTCTGCAAAATACATTCTGATGTTTCAGCTGCGGGCTGGCAACAAACTGCCAAGCTGGCAGCTAGAACCAGTGATTCAGCTAATTGCATCATCGGCTCGTGTCTGCGAAGGTCGGAGCTGAGAACCCTTGTGAAACATGGTCACGTGTACGTGTGAAGCATGGCTTATATCCAGAAGTGAACACAGGCAGAGGAGGAAGAACACAGGGTTTCTGTTTACACTGCGTTGGGCCTGCAGGTTCTAATATAATGAGCCTCTGCAGATGTTCAGGTCAAACTGACTTTGTGAGGGTGTTAAGTAGCTAACCCGGCACCTCCACCACTCGTACTACCACTTTGTTCCTCAAGAGGCGACAGTGAGTCACTGTAGCATGAAGTACTGCTGTACTGGGAACATAAAACAATACTGGATCGTGTTTGGCTCCAACCTACAGCAGCATGGGGGTTATGTTATTGTTTTCTTCCTCTGAAATATGTTTGAAAAAATAAATGATAAATGCATGAGAGTCTTCCAGGCAGTGTGTCTGAGAGAAGCAGTCACATCTCAGAATACATTAAGACGCACGGCGTCAGAGTAGAATGTGAAACACGCAAACGTGTGTGGGAAGTCGTTCCTGGCGGAGCGGCAACAGCAAGGTGGGAGCTTCAGTCAAATCTAAAGCATGCGGGGCGACGATCCCTTAAAGGACTAGTTCACCCAAATAATGAAAAAAAGCTGCTTTGTCACAGGTAGTTGTCTCACCTGGGTTATGAATGATACCAATAAACATTTTGTAAACAATATGCTGAATCCCCGATTTGGGAGGCCGAACGAACATGAGACTGCGCTGCAATAATCCTCGAGCTGCACGTATTTACACTTACAGGAATCCCTCTAATCCCTATAACATGTTTGCTTTCTATGTTTGTTTATCCCTGTGTTTCAGTCTGGTTTAGTGATCACAAGTATTGGGACATGAACAGAACACACACGTGAGGTTGTTGAACATGTACAGGCGTGGTGGTGAGACTGTAACAGCCCCCCTGGCTGCAGATGTTGCGTGCTAATGAGGAATGAGATAGATGTCTTCTGGCCATGTAATTTATCCTAATCTGCCTTTCTTTGGTCGGGAAGTGGTTCCCTCACCTTGTTGGGCACGTCCAGGCTGGCTTTGGCACTGCAGATTGCCATGACGACGGGCAGGTTGCCGTCCTTACAGGCGATGTGCAGCGGCGTGTTGCCGTGGCGGTCCTGCTGGTCCGCGTGGCAGTGGTGTCGGAGGAGGCAGCGGACCACGTCGACCTGACACCTGCGCACAGCCAGGTGGAGAGCAGTGTGGCCGTCCTGAACACACACACACAGAACACAAGGTAAATATTATATACAGTATAATATGGTACTGTAGCCTCAGTAGCTGCAGCCAGGAGGACCAGCAGGCTGGTTCACTGCTCCTTCTGTTGGTTTCCCTCCCTCAGTTTGACTGGTGGAAAGATGCTTCACAACAACACTGCTGATGACTGCAGGAGCAGTTTGTTCCTCGTCTCTTTCGCCCGTTCTGATTCTTATTAAGCTAAAAGCCTGCAGCAGAGCAGCTGTTTACTGTGACCCTGATCTGTGAATGATGACCCTCTATTTTATGATCTTTTTATTGGTCCTGTTTCAGCTGCATCACCAGGAGAAGCAATTCAGCTTTCTGATAAGCTGAGGCGGAAATGGGTCTTAGAGATAGCGCTAAGAATGTGGCATGATTGTGGATTATAATTGGATTATCTATCTATCTATTTATCTGTAAATCATCCAATGAGAAGAGACGTGCATGAGGAAAAACTAGCCAGACTATAGACTGAGCATCTGAGTTCAGATATGATCACCTTGTCAGTAGCCTCCAGATTAGCTCCATGCTCCACCAGACACTCCACGATGTCCATGAAGCCCCGAGCAGACGCAGTCAGCAGCGAGCTCTCGCCCTCGCGGTTTTTCGCGTCTACATGGCAGCCGGCCTGGCAGAGAGCTCGGGCAACGGTAGAATATCCATGCCAGGCGGCGCAGTGCAGCGGAGTCTCCTGCTCCTGGAGGAGGAAACATGGCAGGATGAGAGAGAAGAACTAATATGTCTTCATTTATTTTCTTGTACGTGCATGTGTGCAGCTGCTTACCCTGTCAGACAGGTCAGGGTTGGCTCGGATGCAGCAGAGGTAGCTCACCACGTCCACGTTACCGTAGCGAGCCGCCACATGAAGCGCCGTCTCCCCAGACTGCAGGATTCAATGATCACAGCATTACAACATTCACTCTGCAAAGTTAAAGAAGTCGTCTTCCTGTCCTGTGCATGCACAGCTGTTCTATATGGATGCCTCAGCTGCAACATTACGGCTGCCTGGCAGAGCAGCGGCTCGTTAACAGGGAAGCCGGGAGTTTTGTTGGCAGGCGTGAAAGCGAACCACTTAAGATAACATACAATGGATTTATGTTTGGGGGGGTGAAGTGTTACAGGTCTATTCAATTAGCGGGATTGATATAAAAAAAACACAGCACTCAGGAAAAGAACCTTCCTGTTAAAAAGGTGTTGAAAGGTCTTATGACTCTTCGTCTTCTCATAAGGCAATTACTTGGTTACACTCGTGTTCAGACGGGGTATTAAGGTCCGATCACAAGAGGACGGCTACAAAGAACAAGTGCAAACTCACTGAGGAAACATGAGATGATTGTCTGGACCACATGTGACCAGGTTCTGAGAGACGTGTGGATGTAAATGGCAGCTGGGACGTCCTCTGTGTGAGTGTTTACACATCACACCCACGAACAACAGCATGTCAGCATCACTTCATAATGTCCTGGAGAAGTCGACAGATATGTAACGAGCGTGTCGAACATCTTGGGGCGATTTGTTTTGCCTGCATTTGGTTTGAAACGTCTGATGTGATGTGATTATTGGTGCATGTCGCTTGTCGTAGAGCTACAACTGCTAATCGACTGCACTCTCTCGCTCTGGTCTCTGCAAACAGAAACGATTGACTCGTTTATTTGCATACAGAGCAGGTGAGTGACGTCCGATCACAAGTGGTCAATGGACACTTACTGCAGGACCGAGCAGGGACACGCCCGCCTCAGCTTGTGATTAATGGTCAGTGTGTGTGTAAAATAGAAAAGGGTAAAATGAAACTTTAATGATCCGTGCGGAGGAACAAGATGATAATCAGGAAAGTGCCTGGAGTGCAGATAAGCTGTGGACTGATGGAGGAGCACACAGACAGGAAGGCACCTCCAGCAGGTAAAGTGATGGAAAAATGCTTTGGGGGATTTCATCTGACCAAGCACACACTGTGATTGAGGCTTTACCAGCATTTAAAACACACACACACACACACACACACACACACACCACATCTTTCTCAGCAGGCCCTGTTTCTATAGTAACAGCCAATAAGCTGATAAAACGCCAGAGGAGCCGGTTCTCTCTCTCCAGGTGTGAACGTGTGACTCTGATCATGTGTGTGTGTGTGTCTGAGCGTTCTCAGAGAATCAACGTGTCTCGAGGGGTTCGACGGGCAGGAGTGGGGGTGAATGATTGCTGATAGTGGGGTGAGTATTAGCGAGCGAGTGATTCTGAGCGCGAGTGTGAGAAAGGCAAAGGAAAGCACTTGTCTCACCTTATCTTGCACGTCCAGAGGGCATTTCTTTTCATGGAGGAATTTCAGGGTCTCGACGTGGCCGTGTCTCGCTGCGTAGTAGATGGCGTTGGCTCCGCTCTGACGGGTCCAGAAGAGAGGAAGATTTATCCCTGACCTTTTACTATGGAAATCAGGCTTTCTGGTAGTGTGTGTGTCAGCAGCCTGATGATTCACTGTGAACACATCCTTTCTAACACACTGCACAGCACACGCCCGTCAAACACCCTCACTTTAGGATGTTCAAGCATCCTGCGTTTCCTTCCTGACGGCTCTGTAATGATCGTAACAAACTACAAGAGGCAAACAAGGGAACGATTGAAGAGCTGTTTCTAAACATGGCTGACTTGTTTCTATTCAGTAAACACTTCATACTGTGAGGGTTAGTTAGAATGTAACTCTCACATCAGTCCAGGCACAACTTTTAAGAGTTGATTCCAGCTGTGCAGGACATCAGCTTCTGGATATATTATCAATATTAACATCATTGTCGGGGCTGAATCGTTAAGGAGTCTTACATGTTATGTAACGTTGGCTTATTCATGATCCACGGTTGAATATTTGGACCAACCAGGTATGTAATTGTTCTTATTTATTTAGCATGAAAGCTCACAGACTGACGTTCTTGCACGTGCAGATTGATTGATGATTGAAAGGATGAAATATTGATATAAAAGGCTTTCTCGGATCATTTTAAACATCCTGCAGCCTGTGCTCCTCTCCAGTACTCTGTGCAGTGTATTTATAGTCCACCTGTAGACAGCCTCCATCGTTCTCCTGCTGTGATCACTGCAGCTCCGTCTACCTGCAGGAAGACACCGATGGGGGAAGCAGTCTCTTACCTTGTCGTGGGTCTGAATCTCGGCTCCCTTTCTCATCAGCACCTCGATGATCTGGATGTTGCCGCAGCCTGCTGCAATCAGGAGGGGAGGGGTGCCGTGCTGCAATGTACACACACACACACACACAGATAGTCGATGATGCGTAGCGCCGGTTTCCAATACGTTGAATGTGTTTTAAAGCACCTCATTGGGATTGTGCATAATTATACAAATGTAAAAGATGTGTGGAAGTCGCTTAATTTGTCACGCACACAAAACAAACAACTTCAGGAGTTCAGGAATTTAGAGGGGATGAATCTCAGGTTTCAGAAAGCATCATTTTCTCTGGTGTCTGGTAAAGTAAATATTTGCTGGAGTTTAGTTCCTTTGACCCTTTATCACTCATTCTGTAATCATTCATCTGTAGTGTGACCGTCTCCACATTGCTCTTTTCTCATTATGCCTTTCTTCTTTTCTACACCTCACTAAGATTAACAACATCAACAGCAGATTAAAGATGAAGATGTTATTGAGTCTTGAAATGTAGCTGACAGTCAGGTTGCGAAAACCAAAGACACCTACGTCTCCCTACGTCTCCCCTACGTCTCACCAGGCGAGTTCTGTTCCTTACATTATGATATGATAGCAAAGATCTTTTAATGTACAGAAGCTTATGGATCTCTTATAGAACTGAATGTCTTGTTATCTAACAAGCGTGCATGCATTGTTTGTTTCATGGACCTGGTGTCCCCTGCACACGTTCCTGTCTGCACCTGTGACTCAATCATCATTTATACACATGAACAACAATGTCCAACATGCTGTTGGTCCTGTACGCAGTCTTGCACGATCACAGTTTAAGTCTTCAATGATGCAGTTAAGCTCGCTGCAGTGAGAACAAGTTGACCCCGTGATCAGGTGGTTTCATGCTCATTATGCCTGTCAGTCACCTTGTTGGGCTGGTTGACGTCGTAACTGTTCAGGGAGCCGAGCAGATGCTGCAGACCGGGAACGTTGTCGTCATTAATGGCGTGGATGATGGCTTTCATCACGAAGGAGTCCTCCTCATCCTGGACGGGTGGGAAACAAAGTTAGTGTTCACAAGAGGATCTAATCCTGTGTAACATTAATCCGGTGACTTCCGCGGATCACATGCTCTCCTGAGTCTCTTTCATCTCCTTCAACGACTACGGACACAAACAGGTTCAACTTCAACTGAAAACCAGCAGAGGTTTTATTTTTTGCATGTGCAGATCATTTTATTAAAAACACAATAAGACTTCTTCTTCTGTGACTTCTGACCCGACGACCTTTGGCCAGAGTTACAGCAGAAATGGGCTTCGACGCTCCGCTGCACAAAGAGACGAGGAGGAGGAAGGCAGGGAGGTGAAGAGGAGAGGGGAGGGGAGGAGACGAAGCTGATGTGGCGTTTGCTCGGCCAAGCGTGGCACTCCAGCTACATTCCTCAACATAGCCTCCCTGCTGGGGGGGACACGACTGAAGCACCAAAGAGAGACGCAGACACAAATATGTTTGAGCAGCAGAGCGCCCTGCTGGGGATCTGCTGCCGACACATTTCTACCTTTCAGAAATGGGAATTCATAGCAGAGTAGGGCGAAGAAAAATCTACCTCTCTTACTTCCCTCTTTGCTATGTTCTATTTACAGAATCGGGGGAAAAAAATAAGAAAAAAAACACAGCATGACTTATTGAGTTTCTCTTTATTTGACCCCTCGGCTCCTGAATAACAGCAGTCATATGAAATCACACGGTTGGTATCTTCAGACTGAAAGGTCCGCAGTGAGAAGGCTTGCAGGAATAATGGATGATACTCTCCTGTCCTTCAGCAAGGATCAAGGGAGTTTATTATTGTGTAACGGTGTATACTCTTTTGATGGGCAACCCACAGTAACTTATCTGTTAGTTTCACTCGATGTCAACGAGTGCTGGAATATTTAGCTGATTAATGAACTCGTCCATTGGCAGAGAACAATCATCATTTTAGACATTTGAACGGACAAAATAAGTAAGAGAGATCAGACCTCTGACACTTACTTCTACCTGACAATCAGCCCATAAGACAGAGTTCGGGGCACCTCTATGTAAATAAGGCCCTCAACCCTTTAACCCCTCCTGTTGTTTTGTTTGTGGACTACAGGGGGCGCAGCGTCTCCAACGTGTCCAGTCCTACCTGCCGTCTCACCTGTGAGTTGCTATGTGATCGTTTGACGAGGGAACGAGCGGCTGAGGAATGCTTTATAAATGATTAAGCTTTGCCGCCGCCTCCGCCGCCGTGTTGTTTACATCTCTCAGGCTCGTCTGAACCGACCTGTCAACTGGAACGTCGCACAACAAAAGCCTTCTTTGTGTCACTGTTTGTACACACATTGATACAAAGTGACTGGAACATTTACAAGAGTTTCCTTCTCTGGACGCAACATTCCTACGAGCTCTAACTAGGTTTTTAAAGGAGCACACACACAGAGTGACATGTGGCACTTAGACGAAGAGCTGATTGACTGCACGTCGTCTCAGAACTCCAGAGCTGGAATTCAGAGTACGTGAAAATGATCTTCAGGTGAAAGCCTGTTTGAAGTCTTTAAGATCACAGGCAGGTATTTGTTCTCTCGTTAAAGGTGTTTTACAGCCCTGAGTGTTTATAGCTTACTTATACGTTCATCAATTGACTGAATTTACGATCCTGAGTCATAACTGTGATCATAGTAAAGTCTGCGCTATCATGCTGGAGGCGGGGCTGAAGGTAGAGAGGAATCAAAGTGGGCGTGTCCTAACAAATCGAAAGAGAGACGAGGCCCAACATATCTGCTGAGCTAGTGAAATGCCCTGCACATACAAGTTATCTGGAGCTGAATTTTAGGGAAACGGGAAAAGGTTTGAGATGGCCGACAGCCGGAGACGGAGTGTTGCACCACGCTGTTGACTGATGGGTGGATGTCATGGTGCTAGTGTTCATATTTCCATACAAGAAACAAACTCAAAAAAACATTGCCTGCCCTGTGTTTCACTCTCCTTCTACACATGTTCCAGTCAGGTCCTGTCAGAGGAAGCAGCTCTTACCAACGTGTCGTCACTGCGGGCCACACTCATGTTGCTTCTGGACAGGAAGGAGCGCGACAGCCGGTTGCACAGGGAGATGAGGCGCACGGATTGCTGGAAAAGAGAAGAGTGATGGTTCAAGACTGAGCAGCTACAAACAAGTGCATGTTGGGTTGTTATCTACCTGACCATCAACAGGCCGGACAGGCGGGTGCAGACAGGTTTTAATTCAGATTCTTTGATAACTCATTGTTGCACCACCTTATTCTACAGTGCATTGCTCAACTGAACAGGACAGAGGCTGTGACACCTTTTCCATGACTAAAGTTACAGTCTTGTTTTTGAATTGGGCTTCATCTATTCTTCGTATATGGTCATTCATGAACCTGGTGTGGTGTTTTTGGTGATGGTGTGATGTGTAAAGTTGGCTGCATGTGTGCCCGGCTCCTACTGGTGGATCAAGATGGAGACGGACACACTTGCTAAGACCACAGCTCAGTGAAATGATCCCAGCACTTCCTGCACAGTAATCTGTCTTTGTATGAACTTACTTTCCATTTTCTGCGAGCGGCAAACTTCTTGAACTTCTCCATGTTGACGGCCGACTCCTTCCTGCTCAGCGCTTGTTGGGTGTCTTTAGGCTGATTTTTCGAAACACAAAAAAAAAGTCAGGAGACTTTTTCAGGGAGGAAACATTTGGAACAGAATGAGTTCGCTGAGGATTAAAAGCATGAAACAGATTTCAATAATCCAGGACTGCCACAAAGTAAAGCAGTCTGACCTTGATCCAGGGGTGCTGGAGGCTGTCCTGGATGGTCATCCTCTTTCTGTGAACAGAAGCATTGAAGGAGAACTTGTTGAATGTTCTTAGCTTAGCTTCTCAGCAGTGACTGTTTATGACCACCGGGGCCCCGAGGTGAGAGGACCGTAAACACTGTAACACCCTGGTACCGAATCCTTTAGGCTGATAGATGGTTTCTTTCAACTTTTGTTAAACATAAACACAAAACCCACATGATTCTGATTGCTTACAGACAAACATAGCTAGCAGGGGATCTGACAATTGTCCAGAAGATCCCTCCTGTCTGATCCCTCAACAGAGATACCAGAGAACCACCATTGGATCTCAGTGTTTCCACATTCTGGGTGAGGAAGTTCTTCGTACTGTGTGTATTAGTATAAAGTCAGCGTCCTCCTCCACCTGCTTCCTGTCTTCAGTTCAGTTCATTATCTTCACATCTAACAACTTCGTCAGCCGACTCGCTATTGTTTGATTGTTCTGAGAGAACAGTGGAAGTGAGTGACATGTGAGGAAGAGTTCCGATGGTGGTTAACGTCAGAGTGAAGCTGCTGTTGCCGCAGCAACAGCAGGGAAATATTCTGTTTTATTGTCTGTGTTGGAGAACTTAAAGAAGATGTTATAAATCGAAGGGAGAATGTTCTTCCTGTTTATTCAGCATGCAACTTATAGCTTATATAGTTGAATATAAAAGAGATATTCTTACTAATATTTCTGAAGGTTTGTGACTGCTTTGTTCTGTAATTGGGGGCGTGTCCCTGATCTCAGTGATACTTCCGACCTACCTTAAAGCACATCTGATTACGTATTGTTAAGTTGGGAGTGTAGTTAGCTCAGTGTCAAACAACAGATTTATTCAGAGTCATTTTCCGTTACGTACTTGGGGTCCTTCAAAAGCAGCCGTGCTATGAAGTCTTTGGCCAGAACGCTGGTGCTGCTGAAGAACTCCTCCTCAAAGGTGTAGTCGACGGCCGACACGTTGGCGAGCGTCTCCTGTTTGTTGTCACCCAGGAAGGGAGACGCACCGCTCAGACTGCGTCAGAGGAGACGACAACCAGGTTACAGAGGTACAACAGTCAAACGTTAGAACACAACATCTGAAATATTCTGGGATAGCCAAGAAATTCTTTTTAATCTCGTCTAGATGACGCTCGCTCGTTATCTGACTTGTCCCGAAGAGGTTTGTACTGAAAGCAGATCCTCCGCTCATTAGCTTCAACCTTCAGATCAAAACAAAGATCTTGCTTGCTCGGTGCAGGAATGTTGTCTCAGAGCTGCGTAGGAACTGACGGTGACTCATGAGTGAAGACTCGATATCAGACTGAAGTATTTGTTTGTCATCGTACGCAGAGTTTCAATGGACAGAGCGTCTCTCCACCGGCCACGCACACATGAACACGAGCAGACCTACAGCAGATAACGTGTTCCTGAGGACTGAGAGCCGCTGCAGCACACAGATGTTCCTGCTGATGAGGTCTTCAGGAGCTCAGGCAGTTAAACCAAACATCCAACCCCCGGCCTTCCCCTTCTCCGCTCCGGCTCGTCAGCACCAGCCGTTAATTACCGTGCCAGCTGCCGCGGACATGGAGGTGGTCGGTTGTCGGGGGGGGTCAAGCTCAAGTTGAGTGGAAATGTGTGAATTTGCTTGAACTGTACCAGCTGCTCACAACAAACGGGTGATTAAGGCAGTAAGAATCAGCAGTTTTCCCAGGATGCCTCATGAATGAGACGTAAAGACGCAGCGTTGATGTTTCTCGCTGCATCGCGGCGGTCGTCTCATCACTCATGCGGAACGCAGCCTGACAGAAGACGCTCCCCAAAAATCAAATCATTCCCCCTCGACAATGCTCCGATAGTCACCGATGCTTGGCTGCGATAATAAGCAGTAAGCCGTGTATTCGCTGTCTCTGCCAGGCAGGACTGTGACGGCCGTGTGGGCGGACAGCACGGCGTGTGTGGCGTGCGTGTGTGCGTGTGCAAGGACGCTCTGTGCATGTGTAAAAAAAAAATAATAAAAAAACAGTTTATGTAACGTGGAGAGAAAATGAGGCCTCATTTCAATATCGCCTGCAAATCAAACATATAAAGCTCGTATTACTTGCAGTCCTTCATTATGTAATAACGACATCAAACAAACTCTTTCAAGGTTGACGCATCATTTGTTTTTGGGATATCGGCGATGTTTGCAGCTGCAGGTTCATCACCATCAGCAAGGTCAGAGAGCAGCCGTTAACCTCTTTTACGTCTCGACAAACATGCTGACTGTCGTGTTTGGCGAGCGACAACAACGTCGTCGTGTCTGGTAAGAAGGTGAAGTTCATAAA
>CAAKHC010010715.1:14316-30756 GCA_901007825.1 Macroramphosus scolopax
TGTGTGTGGGGGGGGGGGGGGGGGGGGGGGGAGGGGGGGGGGAGGGGGGAAGGGGGAGGGGGGGGGGGGGGGGGGGGGTGCCTGCTCCCGGGAGAGAGGCAATTTCACAGCTGGTTTGCTCCTTAGGCAGTCAGGCTGAAAATGCTGCAGATTTGTGGAGCAAATTGAAATGGTGTCAGTGCAGGAACAAAGCACCGAGCTGAATGACGAGGTAGGCGTGTATGTATGTATGTGTGTGTGTGTGTGTGTGTGTGTGTGTGTGTGTGTGTGTGTGTGTGTGTGTGTGTGTGTGTGTGTGTGTGTGTGTGTGTGTGTGTGTGTGTGTGTGTGTGTGTGTGTGTGTGTGTGTGTGTGTGTGTGTGTGTGTGTGTGTGTGTGTGTGTGTGTGTGCGAAATAGAGAGAGAGGTGGGGTTGAGGGGCTCTAAATTCAATAACAACCCTGTAACATTTTAGCCCCGCCTTTCTGACACCTGTCAGTCAATCAGAATGCAACAACTGGCCCGCCCATAATCAGCATTATATTGTTTGCATGTGAGCGATGTGTGAGTCTGTGATTGTGTGTGTGTGTGTGTGTGTGTGTGTGTGTGTGTTTATTTTCAAGAGGAAGAAGTGGTGTGTGGTGTTTGCGCCGAGCGAGCTTGTTCAACCTTGGCAACGGTAACCGAGGCTCCATTATGGGTTGTGCATGGCTCGGTTGTTGACTAGGCAGTGCATCAGCGGTCAACAGCTGTGCGTGCCATGTGGGCAGCCATAGACCGCCATTAAACACACACATTCACACGCCATGTAGTTTGCATTGAGTTACATTAGACACTCTTGCCACTTGATTATGCCACAGCAGCAACATCTTAAATTACAGTTACATTGCCGATTGGCAGGTATAATGGGCACACACACACACACACACACACACACACACACATACACACACAGAAATTGTCAACAGATTCTTTCTGGTTGTAATAATAAAGCACTAGGCGCACACCTGATGGCAGTGTGGGGTCGGGGCTTAGCGTGCCCTCTCCAGCGTAGCAGGGAAATGACGAGCCAATAACTGCAATTAAACATGCAGTATAATGGCTAATCAAATTGACAGCCTCGGCTATTCGCATGCCTCTCTCACAATGGCTTATCACAACAAACTATTATGAGGGAGGGTATTTCAGGCCTGATCCCCTCTTTTCTTTCTCTCCCTCTTCCTCACTCTCTCCTGTTCTCTCACTTCTTCCTGTGTCTTCACTCTTTCTCTCTCGACCTTTTTTCCTTTTCTTCCTCTCCTCTTTCCCCCCCGCCTCTCCGTCTCGCTCATCCTCTCCGTCTCTCTCCCTCCGGCAGGTTATTGTGTGGCACCAGTTAATTGCAGTAGAGATTAACAAAGCAAGCAAATTTGTTTTCTTGCTTTCCTGTGTCACGCAGACGAAGGGAGCTGGTTGCAGGGAGGTGTTGTCGCGGAGGCGTTTGAACGTTTGAAGAGTCTCATTCAGACTGGTACAGCAGGTCTGTGTTGGGAGATTTTTTAGCTCAGTATTGTTGCTTATTAGACTGAAATAACTGGGATTAATAATATCGTAATGCAAACAGGCATCAACCTTCTGTTGTGTCGGGACGCTTGTGAGGTAGAAAAGGAAAAACTAAAGAAAACTGTTGTCGAAAGGTCTTTTAATGATTGAAAACAGCGCCTCCTTACTTCCTAGAACCAAAGGTGGCATGTTCAGATGCCTTGTTTTGCCCCGAACATCCGTCAAAAGCCAACAATTTTTATTTCTACTATTAAATCCTGCAGCAGATCTTCACCTTTCAGAAGCTAGAACCAAACAGAAATTGGCATTTGACTCAAATGATTAAGCAAATATCAAAATGGCTGAATAATTTTCTGTTGATCAACTAATCATGTCAGACACACACACACACACACACACACACACACACACACACACACACAGACGGCTGCCGCTGTTGGGAGTCTTGTAGTCACACCGGAGACGCAGGAATCAAACCTGTGTTTGCAGTTGTTTATCACATGATCTGAGAAAGAATTCGGTTGGTTGAACACCATACGGGCGGTGGAACGGACACATTGTTCGGCTGACGTACAGGAGTGGGTTCGTAGCTTCTATGTGTGCAGTATGTTCCACCACTGACGGGGGTCTGCAGGTATTTGTGCTGCATAATGTAAGTAGGAGTCTGATGTGAACTTTACTTCTCCCACTGAGCCGTTCATATTCAAGGAAGTTTACGTTAGTGTAGAAAAAGTAAATGGGAAGTTGAATGTGCAGGTTTGTGACATGGCAAATTGAAGTCTTCCTGTGATGTCAGAGCTCGAGACTAACTATCCTGTCGTCCTGGCAACGATCGAAAATGTGTCTGGGACGAATGGAGATCTTACTGAGACGTCTTCAGGACAAAATAGATGATATAAATCTTTAACCCTTTTTCTTTTTTGGTTTGGTTTCATGTTGTTATGGACATACTAGTTTATTTTTTATGATAGTTCTACTCCTTTTCCTCCTTTGGCCACTCGAGCCAGCCAACGTATGGACCTCAGGATGTACCACGACACAGAAAAGCTTTACACATAATATTTATCAGAGCGTGCTGCAGGTTTTATTAAAGTACCATTTATCAACTCTGTCGGTCTGCTTGTGTTCTCTCTACAGTACTCCGAGAAGGCCCTGTACAACCAGCTCTGCTTCTACAGGTTCATCTTTGACTGGGAACATGCGGTGGCCAAAATACTACAGCAGGACGAGAGAAGTAAGACCACGCAGCACATACACATACACTGATTGACTCTGGGTCCAAAGGACGTCATCAGCACATTATACCAGCAGCCATAAACGGGATATTTTGCCTTCGTCTTCATGCAGTGGTCTGAAGTAGAGGAGCGTTATCCATGATGAACGCAGTCTATTGTCAATGCACACACATGCATGTTGCCTTTTATGTTGCTGTTCCATTAGGTTTTTTACCCAACTTTAAAAACCCTTTCTAGAGGATTGATTTCTAAACTTTTGCTGCAATGTTTGTGAAAATGACTTGCTCTTTAAATTTGGTCATATTTTATTCATTTTTTTTTCGTTATCCTGCAGTTTTGCCTTCGGAATAGAAATCAGACCACGAGAACTTGTTGTCGAAGTTTGAATCTTGATGTCCATCAACGCACAAGCACACATGCAACATAGCATTAACAATCAATGGCGCAACATAAACCTGTTACCCAGGCTGCATTTACAACATTCTCCAATGATGTCACACACACACACACACCCAGATACGCACACGCACACAGAAGTAGCAGAGTATGGGCATTGGATATGGGGGGGTTAAGGACATTCAGCTCCTCGAGTCGACAGCCCTAATTTAGGAGACGGATTCAATCACACACACATACAGAATGCAAAACGCTCCAATCACTGTAAGAAAGAAAGAGCCCTCCATCGCTCGCCCCTTCCCCAACCCTCAGTGTCCACCTCTACCGCTTTCTCTCCTTTGCTCTCTCTCTCTCTCTCTATCTCTCTCTTGGACAGGCACTCGTTTGGCTGTGTTGATTGAAAACAGGTTTTAGATTTGGGGAAATGATAGGGGGAGTAATGGGCGCGCTGACGAAAGGATAGCCCTTCTCCTATAATGGGACATGGAGCGTATATTTCCCCCCTTGGACTCAAATAGACGCTACTCCAGTGCTCTGGGCGCACTCAGTAGGCGTCAGCCACAAGGCCTCTTTACCCATAGTTCTTCCTGATTGATGTCACTTGATTAGAAAGGGCCGCTGGGCCGAGTGATTTATTTATTTGATTAAATATTTATGTATGTATGTTATGTATGTATGCCTGAGAGCCGGGAGTGTGTGTGTGTGTGTGTGTGTGCGCGCCAAACTGGACCTGAGTGAGACAGCAGAGGTAAATATAACGTGTAATCAACAGATGACCACTCAGAAGTGCGAGGAAGCTGAAATAGAGGGATTGGAGCTGTGTGTGTGTGTGGTGGGGTACTAACATGATTATAGCCTCCATTTTTGCTCTCTTTTATTTCTGTCTTTGCCCAGATGCTAGAAATCATTGCCAATCAATTCCTGACTCTCCACTTTTCTTTATGTAGCCTTTCTTTCAGGCTGCTCAGCACCTTCTATTCCTGAGTTTCAGTCTCACTTTGTACCTCACAATACAGCATTCTTTAATTGGCGGGAATGCTAAAGTGTGTCCCACTTTATACCGCAAAATCAGACACGTTTCAAACGCCTGGTGCAAAAACACCTTTCAGATCTTCCAATCTTAGTGATGGTAGTCGGTAGAGATCGTTGTATGTGACCAGCAAAGGCAAGAGTTGAGTAGAACTCATCCAAACATCAAAAATTACTCAGCGTTTGTCAGTAATTGAAACATTACTGAGTGATAGGAAGAGAGACAGGAAACAGTACATATAGGATGCTTGGATGTGTCTTCAAGCCAGTGAGGTTTAGATTTATTGAACAGACTATTAGTTTGCCAGCAGGTTCAGACCTCCGTGGATCAGATCTCTCAACACTGACAAACCAGTGTGGTCACCAAATGATTAACATCCAACACGCACACCTTGGCCCCTCTCAAACAGAGGAGGATGCATGTATACACACATTCACGCTGCTATAAAGTATAGGTCTAAGGTGTTATCCCTCTATCCTGGGGCAGTAATACCCCCACATTACTGCATTACACACCCAGGAGCCACATTGGTCAGATTACAGGGAGGGAGACGTACAATCCTATACACCTATCTGCTCCGTGTGTGTCGAGGGGTGTGATTGTCAAAGCATACGTATACTGTATCTAACCGCAACTACCTCAGAGAGCTGGTTCGATGTGGCGCTCATCGGTTTCCATTAAACTAACAGCAAAGATCACATGACATCATCAGATACTTTAAAAAGTATTTCTTTAATTACAAAATGAGAGGAGAAAACACTCTTTTACTTCCTCCCGTTAATATTCACCCCAGCACCAAATCCTCTGTTTAAATCAGCCGCTGACAAAATGACACGACTTCCTGCGATCTGTGTCATTTTTGTAAATATTTACACCTTCGTTAGAAGCGACTTTTTGTTTACGTGTGTGCTGAACATACGCGACGCCGCACATTCAAATGAAATGTCTTCACATAAAAGAGCTTTGAGTCGTCGCTGAATTTAATTTGATCAGCTTGGATGTGTGTACACCGCAGTGCCACTGCGTGTGTGTGTGTGTCTGTGTGTGTGTGTGTGTGTGTGTGTGTGTGTGTGTGTGTGTGTGTGTGTGTGTGCGCCAGCCTGCGCCTTTCTTATCTACATGTACATAGCATTTTTGTGCCTGATTGCCGCGGCTGAGTAAAACATGGAGGTAATTTCATCCGCTGCAGGAGATCTGTAATAGATTATGCACACACACACAACACACACACACAGACACACACACGATGAAAGGCACACTGTCCATTCCTTAGCTGAGAACATGCCGTATCAGTGACTTTCAAATCATTTCATGTCATTTTTCTTCTCTCCATCTCCCCTGCTCTCTCTTTTTTTTTTTTTTTTATCTCTCCCCTCCCTTTCCTCATCTGTTGCTTTTCTCTTCTCTGCATCTCCCTCCCCTCCTGGTCTCACTCTTGAGTGTGGGCAGTATGATTGCGTGTGTGAGCAATAATGTAATTTTGACGCATTGATAAAATATAAATTGTCCTTGAGCTGCGCTTCTCTAATGATCCATTTACCGGCAGCTTCCCTGCCACCTCTCGGCGCTCTGCATTTGGTCCTCTTCTGCCCTCCCACTCCTCTTCCTATCTTCTATCTCTTCTTCTTTAATCCTCTCCCTCTCTTCTCTCTCTGTTTTCTCCGCCTTCCTCTCTCTCTCTCTTCATCTTCCATGCTCCCTTTCCTTTCTCCAGCAATACAAAGCGGGGTGGCAAAATCCATGGGTGCGATTGTCAAATCAATTATTCATTCTGTGCAATTACACTCACACAAAGAAGTTTCCCTGTGCTCCGAGTGGTGATTAAATTAACTGCTATTCCAGCTGCCCGTCGCCACCAGCCTAATAGAATATTCATGGAGGCGGCCGACGGAATGGCCGATCTCCATTAACTTCATCATGCTCACTTAATTACAGGCTTGTTATTGTATTTACACCTAGTTAGAGCGTGCAGAGCCCCGATCTACTCGTGCCCAGCCCTGCCAGAGTGTGCACGAGTGTGTGACAACACCTAGTTAGAGGAAAGATAACCCCTGATACACTCACTGTGCGTGTGCGTGCGCGTGCGTGTGTGTGTGTTCCAGGACAAGAGGGATGATGATACATTTCTGTCCTATATGAATACTAAGGGAGAATTTCGGGGAAGGTGAGCTGTGTCTGTGCCAGCTCCATCGGCTCTGTCCAGACCTCTTTTCGCTAACTTTCCCCTTCCCCTTCTCCTCGGCCTTCCTAACAACGCCGTCCCTCCTTCCACCTCACATTCGCTCTTTAGCGGAGGTTATTTATTTGAACTACACTCCCCATTGTTCTCCGACTTGCACCGAGGTTTCTCCCACTTTCTTTTTTCTCTCTGACTCTCAAATCATTCTTTTATCTGTTCAACACACAGTGATTGAGGCGGAAAAGAGAAAGGGGTGAGGAAAGGGAAGAGGAGAGGAGGGGGAGAATGATTTTCTCCTACCTTTTAGAAATGATGACATGATTGCTTTCGCTTGATCATGCATCATCACCCCCCCCTTCTATTACCCAGATAAATAGACTAGTTGTCTCGTCCTGCCTCCCTTCTCCCTCTTCCTCCCTCCATCTCTGTCCTCGCTAACATAAGGATTATCTGGTAATAGTTGCTGATGGCGAAGTCAACCACACCATCTTCAACGTGTGTGTGTGTGCGTGATTGCATATGTGATTACTGCTTATCGCATTGATATTTTTCCATCAATGACTATGTGTGTGTGTGTGTGTGTGCGTGTGTGTGACATCTCTGTGTATATAACCTTTGTTCTCTTGGGCACTCACTCGACTGGTATTTATCCTGCAGCCACTAATGTAGTGGGCAGGAAGGACAAGACAGGCGTTAGAGCAGCTGAGATGGCGAGGACATGACAACCGGCCATATGGACAACGTGTGTGTGTGTGTGTGTGTATGTGTGTGTGAACACTATGTGATCCCGAGTTAACACATGCGCACACTAACACATGCAAGCGTTTTAAACCAATTTTCTTCCATAAACAGCCTTATTAAGGATGATGATTACTGATATGATGGTCAGCAATGTGACCGTACTAAACACTAAAACTAAAAAGCATCGATCGACTGAACGCTCACTTTTTCCCGCTTTTATAATCCAGGTTTAAATTAGGATTAAGTCGGACAAAATATCCTGTAATCTAATCTAGAGCTTCCCAGCCGGCGGGAGCTGCACCACATAGACGCACTGTGAAGTAGCTCAGCTAATCTAAAACAATTGAAAATCCAAAGGTCAATTTAATGATGACATCATAATGTTCTCATCTGGCCATTTTCCATGTAAGCGTTGATTGTAGTCGTCACCCAAAATAAAAATCTAGAAGAATATGTGATTCCCACATTGACTTCTGAAAATCCCAATTTCTGTTTGATATGAACGCGGCTGGATTATAATGCCGTAATCCGATCAGGATTAGACCAAACGACACTTTCTCCTGCTCATTTGCTTCTCCCTGCTTCTTCGGCGGCGCCTGCTGCAGTCAACGCGCTATTATCCCTGATGCAGCGTGCAGCACTCATCGGTCTGATGGTGTGTTATTACTTGGTTTCATGACACTTGATCTACACTCGACGCTCAGTGTAATATTGTAAAGATTTGGTTTTGCCGGCCACCCGGCCCAAAATGGTATCAGTCTCCTCTCTTGCAGCCCACCTGAAGGGATAACAGAGACAAGATATTGACTTCATGCTCTTGTTGGGCTTTTCCATCGATTTTATGATCCTGCCTGCACGTGCTGCCATCGACCCATCAGTCCAATTCTATGATCCCCATCCCGGCCCTCAAAGTGATAGCATGACTGAAACCCTCCTCATTGTTTATTAGTCATGTGACAAAGCGCAGGGTTTGACTCAGGGCCTAATGGTTGGGAGGGAGTTGTCATCCAGGGGGGGTGTCCACTCCTTTAAAATGCATTCTGTAATATAAAGTCACTGTAGTATTGATGCAGTGATCTTCAATGACAATAATAGCGCTTCCTTCCTTCTTCATCCTTTCCTTCTGTCTCCTCCAGATCGAGTTCAACCATGGAAGAAAGAAAAGGAAGTGTATCGGAGGCTGAGGGAAGTGCCAGATAAAGCGCTAGCCACCAGCGGCTACTCTGAGATTAACCTGGCCAAACTCTTCCAGGCCTTCTCCTATCTCAAGTAGAACACCTGTGAAGCAGCGCCGGGAGGCTCCAACATCTGACTCTCGGAATACGACTCGCACACTCACCTGGATTTTTGGTTTCAGAGCGTTGGTTGGTGGAGTGGTTAGGAGGCATCGACCTTCTAACCCTTCTAACTCTCTGTCTAATGGTCCTGTTCGATGGCCTAAATCACAATCACGACTCTCTCCTCCTCCACTTTTTTTGCGCGTCCAGACCGCGTGCATATACCCACACTCCTGACGCGACCCCATCAACCTGACCGTATGGTAAAGGCAGAAGCAATCACACCTAAATGAGTCTCTTGTGTATGTGTGGCGGCTGAATCGGCCCAGATGTGATGATGACTTATCCTCAGAGCAGCCAGTTTCTCCAAAAGCCGTGAATTAGCTAATGATAGCGACCTCGGCCACTAAGACCACTGGATGCCTGCAGCGATCGGACACTTGTTCTGATTACTTCTATTCATCCCGAGTGTGTGTGCCTGTGTGTGTGTGTGTGTGTCAGAACGGAGGATGAAGAAGGGAGTCAGGGGGATGCATGGAGTGACTGGGTGAGGGCGGCCACACGCGCTTCTCCTTGGCTTCTCCTTGGCTTCTTTTGTCTCCGTATCGAACAGCCCATCTCCTTCTCCTCCACCGCCTCTGTTTAACTGATGTCACTTCATCCCGTTCACCCAGTTCCCTCCTCCGGCCTTATTGTGTGTTAATGCTTGTTCATTTTCTATGTATCCCACTCGTGTTGCTCGGGAGAGTTAATGTAACGAATTGTAATTACTAGAATATTTTGTGAAGTTGTTCTGATATTGTTGAACCTTTTTGATACTGAAAGTTTAATAAAAAGCTAAATCGAAACATCTCTAATTTATTTCTTTCGGGGGGGCACTACATTATGAGTCTACACTGTATACAGCAAAGCCAATCGATGATCTTACAAACAATAATTAACTCTGCAGCCAAACTCGCAGACTTTGATGTTTATTAAAAACACATCAACGAGCCTCGGTCTTTCATTACGGTGAATTAGGGCTGCACAGATTCATCTGATGCCCAAACATCTGTATCAGGTCGTGAACTTCTCTGCAAAATAAGAAGACTTTCCAAAGGCAGCGTCCGATGTAGATCTGTTTATGTGTTTAAAAACATTTGTCTACCGGGATGCAGATGTGAAGAAAATCCAACAGATGCAACTATGATAACACATTTACATAGCAGGCTAAAAGCTGTTATTTTATCACGATGGCGGCCGAAAGTCATCAATTATTTTTTTTTATAATAGCGATTTTGTTGTTTTCTAACAAACAAAAAGGGAAATTAATAACAAACAGGGAAAAAAAACGTTTAAACATCTGTATCGCCCCAGAATATGAATAAACAATTGTTGCATCCCTGTGGTGAACTTGAGCCCTGCATCCTGTGTAAAGGACTTTTTTTTTTTATACATAAAGACGTATTTGATTTGCTACAACAAATGTTGAGTATAATACTTCCTCATAAGGGATAATGCAGGTGATGATTTTCCTTTTTTTTTAGTTAAACAGACAATTCCCAAATGCAGGATCCCAGTTCTCTCTGAGAAGATGTTGATACACGTGCCCCTTTTTTTTTTCATCACATTGTCATGAGAGATTAGGTTTTTGTGCAGAAATTGCTCATGAATAAAATAAATTGGCTCGTCCGGGTGGAAACACGTTTGTAAAGTCACTTTACATTTAAATCAAAACATTAAAATCTAATATTGCCATGAACCCGCAGCGCTTACCAATTTAGTGTAATAGGATATGAAAAGGATCATTACAGAAAAATCTCCCCGCTCATCCCTTCATATAAACTGTATTTCCTCCTTCCCAGTTAAAGTTCAGTCTAACTCATGTCCATGAAGTGTTTCACCATTTTTCCTGCAAGAATTCTCCTTTGTGTTAATACAGTCGAGGGATTTTTTTTTTTTTACTCCATCCTGCCGTGTGCATTTCCATAAACACTGCACGCCTCACAAATCACTTCAAACCACTGTGACTTGTGAAGGCAACCTTAAGTGGGCTGAACACTTAAACCATGATTCACAATGCAATGGATAGAGCATGCTGTGTGTGAGAGAAAGCGTCTGGCTGCATTTACAGCCTCATAACTTTACATATTTATTAAATCATATCAGCTCCACTACGTCTCCCCCAGCTGTTTTTGCTCTTTTCCTCCCCTCTTTGGATTTAATCAACCAGCCTTTAGTAGATGCACAGGCCTGCTATTCCCATAGCAGAGCTGTGTGGTGCAGGTTTTTAAGTGAGGGCCTCGTTTTGTCCTCCTATTTTAGAGCAAAAAACCCCAGTCAAAACGAGTCCCCTGCATTAATTCGACCCTGCTAAGCTAATAAGGTCGAACAAGTCTCTTTGTATTGTGGTGTTAAGCTTTATTGCTTGTCGTTTTGACCAGCGATGGACAAGGTAGGCTTTGATGAGGGAATTAGTCCTCCATTCTGTCGCTGTTATTCATAGCGAGCTGGAACATACAGGCAGCAGAGAGGGTGTCAAAAGGAGAGCTGGTCCTATTGCAAAGTGTCTCCCTTGTTGGACCTGAAAGGGCGGTTATGAGACGATAAACCGCTTAATACACTGAACTAATTGGATGAGAGCAAGAGAGACGGCGAATTAAGGGGCGATCCGAGAGGGAAGCGGAGTGCCATGGCCCTGCTATTCAGGTCTTTCATCGGGCCGGGCTCCGCGTGAGGAGGAGGCGGGTGGAGATGGAGGAGGAAGGGAGGAGGATGGAGGGAGGGGGGGTGTTCTTCATCAAAGCGCCTTTTAGAGCTCCTCTCCCGGGGACGGAGTGACTCTGATCCGGGCTGAGACTCTGGAGTGATTGGGCCTATTCTCTCAGGCAGGGACGTGGTGTGAGAAACGAGGCCCGGGAGAATCCAAATCACGGGCCAAATCAAGTCCGAGCGTGGAGGGAAGGAGAGGAAGCGAGGGAGGAGAGGAGAGGAGAGGAGGGGGGGAGAAAATGAGCGCACAGCCAGTGGGAGGACATTTTCTGGACACCTGTATTAACCTGCGAGGGGCAGCCAGGCGCGTTAAGGCCGCTGCGCATTGATACAATCCGTCCAGATTAGTCTCCCTTTTGCAACCAATTTGCAATGAAACATGATTGGATTGTATTCAGCTTTTTTAATATGAACATTTTCATGATCATTCATCCAATAAGGAGCCTCCTGAGCTAATCTCTGCCTTGAATGAAAGAGCGCGCATCCAACAAGTGTGACTTTATGCATTCAAAGCGACTGCGCTGCGCCTTCATTTCAATTTTCTCGCCTTTTTGCGCTGCAAAAGAAAGTTTGAGCTTCGCTGCCAGCAGGTTTCCAGCCCCCCCGGGATTCCCCAGATGTTAAGGACAAATTGGTTTGCCATTCATTATTCACAATAAGATTAAATCGCCCTGGACAATCTCATCAAAACCCTATAGGGACATATTGGGGGGGAAAACACGCTCTAGTGACTTTGCGCAAAAGAATAAGAATATAAAAAAAAAACATCACACATTATGAATGGTGGTTTGAGTGTGCAAGAAAATTGTTTCATCTTTTTTTTTTTTTTTTTTTTACATTATGCTTCAAGGAGCAGCTTGGTGACGTAAAAAAAAACATATTTCCATCTCCCCCCCTGTCCTCCAGTCGCATGTAGTCCGTGCTTGTTTGCAGTAAATTGGGTGATTAACAGGTGTAGGACCTGTGGACCCTGTAAAACAAGACCACCGGAGGATGAAGAGGGTTTTTCATTGACAATAAAAAAAAAGAGGGACTACATTAATCCGCAGGGTAATTTCACGCGATTTGCTCTGGTACCATAGCCGGGTCAAACGGAGGAGAATGCGCATTGATTGCTGTAATAGCCCGGCATCAGTGGTGAGATCCAGTGGAGGGGGGAGGGGGGGGGGGGGATTTGGGGGAATTAACTGCGAGATGCGTGAAAGCCGTTTGATGAAGTGGTTTGTTACTTCATTAATGACAAAGAGAACTCGCCTCCAACGACACGGCATTACAGATGTTAAGACCAATTTAGCGCCTTTAAAGCTCTTTTTAAAGGAAGTTTTGTGACGGGCCCCCCAGATAAAGTGGGCGATCTAATTGAAAAGCCCTCGCCTTTGTCGCGCGTTTCACATGTTGGGGATTAAGCTCATGAATATATGGCCAGTATTTTGTCAACTCCGCTGAAGAGGATAGACGCACGCAGAGAGCTGAATTATACATGTTCCCTCATTCAGGTGGAGCACCTCCACCTCCACCTCCATCAGCGTCTGAGAGGGCCCTGCAGACACTTTGAACCAGACATGACCTGCTACTGAAGTTACAACCACATGCAGCTATTTATTCCGCATTCCAGCAGACCATTCTATTATTATTCCCTTCATCCATTTAAAAAAACAACAATATAAATTCCACCTTGTTGCGTAAATAAAAATATCCTCCCATTTAAGACAGAAAGCAACAATCTCCGCATAACACTTTTATTAATAGTTCTATAATATTCTATTTCACATGGTTTTTATTTTTTCCTGGTTTTTGTCAGTCCTAAAGGGATCTGAAATAATAAAAAGATAAACTCATTCTCCCAGTGTAATTTATTCAGATTAGCATTATTAAACCAGGAAATTTACAATCACTTAATAAGAAACAAAAAAAAAATGCCCTTCACTCAGTTCATCAGGGGAAAGTTTTGACATAAATAATTAATCTAGAAACCTAATAATTCATAAACACAGGTGGATTTCTACACAGGGCGACATTCATTACACACTACACCGAGTGCAAATTATCAAAACACGGCCTCCTAAAATATACACGACCTTTGTTTTGAAAATTTTTTGTTGTATTTTTTTTTCTATACACAGTATGTACAATTTACTTTCACACAGTCAGAGAGAGAGACATGTATCAGGTCTCAACTTTTGCTCGCATGTCCTGCAGCCAGACTCAGTGGAACAGCCACTGCTGGGATAATCATACAGGAGATTTACAGAAATCTGTCAGTGCCGAGGATGCAAACGAGCTAAAGTAACTCATGTTCAACTCAGGGGTTTATAAATATTTATACAGGGGTGTTTCTGAGCGTGACTGTTGGACAGGTGAGCAGTGGAGAGGAGTCAAGCTTGTAGAGAAGGCTATGGATGGTCTATGGACCGTTTTCCTTTGGTTCTGGGAGGAGGGGGGGGGGGCTCCTCCAACTCGCCGTTAATAGACGCAGACAGGCTCAACATCAATGCATACAGATTAATGGCACTCTAGCTGCAGCAAAGGAATCCTTTCTAAATGTCTGGACTCCCCTGCTTTTCTTCAGTGTGTGTGTGTGTGTGTGTGTGTGTGTGTGTGTGTGTGTGTGTGTGTGCGACGTGCATGAAGGAACGATTCAGATCCTTTACTTGTATGTAAAATCATTTTCAGGCTGTTTTTACAAGTTTTTCCTAATTAAAACTTGAACAAAATGTGTCTTTAGTAACAAAACTTAAAGTGATTTCTATGCCTGGTGATGCATTCATGTGTTATTATAGTAGATTTATACTTTTTTAAGATACTTTTGTGTAATACGAACCATAAGAAAGCTTAATTTTTCACAAGTTTTTAGGGCAGAATCTTAAGTTAAATTAAATATAGTGAATAATAGCTGACTGATAAATTAAATGGAGTACTTTGCATTTTGTTTTGAAACACATGGCACCCCGTCATATGAGCATCCTAATTTAATGTTTAAATATATAAAGCTTTAAACTAGAAACCACCGAAGAAATCGGAAAATATAGAAACTACGTGTGTTGAGTGTCAAACGGTGTTGCGATAGCTGTGACTCACACACACACCGTTTCTTAGCCAGTGCTCTTTTGATTTTGGTTGTGCTATTTTGTTGGGGGAAGCATGAGGTAACACAGGGACATCGGGACACCAGCCTCCAGAGGTATGACTGGGTTTCGGAGGGGGGGAGGAGGAGGGGTGTGGTGGAATGGGACACGGAGGACAAGAGCTGTTGTTGAGTGTTCAGCACACCTCCTTCCCTGTGGCGCCGGTGGGCAGGATGTTAAGCTGTGTGAGCTGAGCCGAGTGTTCCTTGGCCTTGAGGCGCAGCGCGGCAATACTGGAGGCCCTGCGGTCCGCTGCAGCTGAGGAAGATGAGGAGCCGGAAGAGGAGGAAGGGTCTGGAAGGACAGGGCCCGCGTGGGAGCTGTCTACAGGAGGGGCGGGCTGACGAAGGAGAGCTGCAGCGGTGGAAGCACTGGTCAGAGGTCCCATACTGGAGAAGAGCCTGGGAGGAAAAGACAGTTTTAACCATCTAAAATACCACGCAGAGAAGCTTCAAGTAACCATGACATAATCTCTCCTTTCCTAACGACACAGAGCACCATGAGTACAAATGTTATGTTAAAGCCACAGAGGAGGAAGAAACACTTCCTCTCACACGACTGTATTTTATTTATTATTAGTTTCTATAGTATCTTCTTGAATAGATCACACGCAAACAGCTTCATTATATACCGTATGATCGAGAAGAGGAGAGCAAATGAGAAGCTAATTGTGGCATGTGTGTGCGGTATCACCCCCTCCTCACAGCTTGTCTTGCAGGATCACACATTTGGTTAATTTATTAAGGCATTTGGCAGTGATTACACACCACTGTGAATGGTTAACAGTGTAACATATTTATAATCAGACACCCTGAGATTAACAGTAACACCGTGTGTGTGTGTTAATATAACCACCAGCCGTTAGTTTGTGTGTATCAGTTTTGTATGTACTTGACTGCAACAATACAGACTATAGTGGTGCAGAGGTTGGTAACAATGTAAAGCAGATATCAGGTCCAGCATGTGTAGAATACCTGCCAAATGTGGGTCCAATGAAAGCAGGGTGACGAAACATTGCGGCCGTGCCCAAGAAAGTTCCCAAGCCGAGCGGGGTGGCCATGGGTGGGGCAGAGCCGTTGTGGTGTGGTGGGGCAAGGCCAGGGAAGGCAGCAGCCGCGGCTGCAGCGGCCGTCCAGGCGGACTCCAGGGCAGGGTGCGGGTGAGGAGGGAAGGGCCCTCCCTCCAGGTAGTGGCTGAGAGGGTGGCCTGCTGCCAGAGGGCCTGGGAAAGGCAGGCCCGGCGGATGGCCCTGCACCCCAGCCTTCTCACGCTTCCTCCACTTGGCCCTGCGGTTCTGAAACCACACCTGGGGGAGGACACGAATAGATAAAATATGAGCAGTCAAATCAATTAAGTTATTTCAAGGAAGGGAAATAGAATATAATATTATAATATTTAGATTGATAAATAAAAAGCAATCTTTCCTTCTTCAGTTTATATATACTTACAGTGGAATTAACATGGCTAGTCTGTATTGAAAGTTGTGTCAGTATAGTTGACTAGTTCAGGTGGTGGCCAATAGGCGGAAAGTCAACGGTAATTACATGCAAGGTAAATCCCGCGGCTCACAGCCCCTTAAATCTACTTTCTGTCTAATTAAACCCCCTTCTTTGTACACGGGCCTCGGGGTGGGGAGAGATAATTAAGAGCGATGTTAACAAAAGATGCAGAAAATTGCCGCTGAACTGGCTCCAATAACAATTAATGCGCTTTAAATTAAATTCTTAAGGCACGAAGAACAAGTGACTTTCATCGGAGAGGGTATTTAACTTTCCCACGCATCCACTGTTGCCCAGTTTGCACTGCAGAAGCACAATGAGCAAAATGTCAACATGAGCAAAGTGATTGAACGGAGCGAGCTTTGAGCGACAGGGACTGTACATACACACACATTATTCCCAGAGGGCTGTTTAGCATTACACAGCCCCTCGGGAATTTATGAGTTTTTATCACCCCCTGATGGCGCCCGTTAAGTGATTTGTTCACCTACGGCCCCTAAAGAGACATCTGTTGTTTTACCGTCGGCCATAACCTCGGAGCTTCCAACGTGTTTGAACTGTCTCTCTGGTTATGAGCCCGCGGTTTGGACATGCAGGCCACGCTTTCAGTGCAAAGCAAAGAAGGGAGGGAGGGGGGGGGGGGGGGGAGGGGGGAGGGGGGGAGTCGGAGCAAACACCTTTAATGG
>CAAKHC010010715.1:35143-47571 GCA_901007825.1 Macroramphosus scolopax
CATGGTGGAGAGAGATGGATCGAGAATGTAATTTTAAATGAAAGTCTATTTAACCCGCAGTGAATGGCGTGACCCCTATCCTCGCCTCAGAGCCCATCACTGTTAAAAGGATCATTTTCAGAATTCAATCCAAAAACTTCAGCAAGCTGCAATTTACTCTCTCCTTCTCTCTCTCCTTTTCTTCCTCTCCGTTATGTATCTCGCCGGCCATAGGCCACTGCAGCAAACGAAAAATAACAATAAAATATATGTCCAGAAAATTGCTCGAGTAATTCCATTTTTCTTCATCTATTTTTAAGTAATAGTTTTTAGCTCTTTAGTGATTGCTCCACTGATCTTACGTTTAGTTAAGGTGCAGAGATGATGACCCATCGAACTCCGTTTTCATTTTTCTTTTTATACAGCTAAAAGCCTATAAAAATACATGCCAACAGGACAGCATGTAAATAAAACCGCCCTTCCTGCAGCCTCTTTGTATAGTCCGTTCCTCTACTTGTTGTTCTGTCACCAGACAATAAAACAGCAATATTGTAATTTAGTGCGTCCTTTGCATTTATTTACGAAAAACTGCAGTACGACAATAGTTTAGTAGCACATGTGCAAACTGATTAAATGTCAGATTAAATCCGCGCAACTTAAAAAACTTCATAGCTTGTTTATTTGCACGCAAATCAATGTAATTAGTGTAATAACAATAGGGCTATAAAATGGTTTGCCTTTCTTTTGCGCGGTCACAAACAGGCGTGCGTAATACAGACGTGTATTTAGAGTCGCTCTGTAATTTGTGGGCCACAATTTGATTCATTTATCCGCACACTGTTATTAACCCTGTGGAAAAAGAGATGTCAGTCGCCATTTCAGCCAGCAGGACATCCACGCTTTGTTTAAATGCACTAATTACGCGCATACATAAGAGGAGAAAGGAATAGCCTGGGCGCAATTTTCACATTTCCAATTTTTCTGGTTTGACGTGCAGGTGAAGAGATGGGAGTAAGAAAAGACTTCCGTTGCACCACCGCCTCACCATAGCCTCCCTTGTGTTTCCACAACAGCTTCAATTGACGATATCCTTGGGGGAAACATGGGTTGCATGATTCCTGCTCGTTGAAAGTTCAGATACTGTTGCTGTGCTACCATGAAAGCCGTAAAGGACTGACAGCTCTGCACGAAAACTGTGGTGCTCTGCTTGTGCTATCATGTATATCGGGTTTATTTGGCATGTAAAGACGTATGAGTGCATATTTAAAAACCTTAAAAAGATGCAGGCCTCCTCTCAATGCTCAGTTTGCTCATGTCTCTTCCTCTCCAGCAAAGGCCAAGGAAGTTCTATTAACGAGTCCATCCTTGAGGGCCAGCAGGTTGAGCTTCACACTGCAGGTCATTCATATGGCGCCATCTCCTGGGTGGAATAGGGAACTACTCTAACAGGTAGTTATTCTAATGCAGTAACAGATACTAAGACAAGCCCCATTGTCTTCCACATCCATAATGAATTGAGTGTTGGTCCCATGTCGAAACCACTAAAAGTTCTATTTCATGTCGTTCCACAATTGTCCCCGAGCAGCACCTGTAAACACGCGCTGGCTGGCTCGTGGCCTCGGTGATAACGACTCTTCCTCCTTCCATCCTCTGACATAATTGGACACTTGCTCTTCTTGAGAGGCCAAGCAGGCAAAAAAAAGGGAAGGGAGGGGGTTGAGGGGGAGGCTTTTAAGGCGCTCGTAAGCAAAGTTAATTAGCGGTTATTAACAGCCCGCATAATGAGAGCGAGAGGGAGTCAATTTAATGACTTTGTTAGCGCGAGTTCAGAGCGACAGGCGATGATCGGAACAACAAAGGCGAGCGCGCACGCAGCCATCATCCGTAATTTCCCGCGGTAATGCGGTCTGATCAGAAACAAAGGGTTCTAATTTCGCTCAACTGACTCGATAATTTGTCCTTATGTAAGGAAAATAATTAATGACTTAATGCTTCAACAGAAGTAGCTTTTTTTTCGGGGGGAGGGAGTGGTATTTCGGAGGCTTTCTTTAATGGAGAAGGTCGAAGGGAAATCAACTTGTAGGCCTGTAATTATTTACATCATGCATTTGTGCTTTCACTCACAGACGAGTGAGTCTAGAGTCTCTCCTCGTCGTATCCCCCCCCCCACCCCCACCCCAAACAACTTATGTATGGCAACACGAGACACTTACCATACTTCTCTCGATGGAACAAGGTCAATCTTTCCACAGAGATAAGCAGATGCAAGTGGGTTTGGTATATCGGACCATGCCCTCAGTACAGCTGAATGTGAGGCCTTCACAGCAACCTGAATGTAAGGCGGCCACACAGCAATGGAAGATTATTGGAGACGTGTGCGTCTTTACGCATGATTTCATCATTCCACAGATGGTTGGAATCGGTGGAAAGATGCCAGCGCTGTTATCGATTGGGAGAACATATAGCCGCCTGCGGCCCCCTCTTGGATTCATGGCAGGTGGATAGGTCACCCACGAGAGAGTGGCTATTTCACAGCCCCCATTGTCTCCACTGATTACTGCTTTGATCAGAGGAACCAAGAGCGCGCGAGACTCTTCTAAACCCCCGAGCTGAAGAGGTCATCATCATCATCACGCTCGCGTACCATATCATCACCATAGTCTTCATAATATCATCATCATCATCATAAGTTGACCATATACAGACGTGGGGTGCTGTATGTTTTCACAGCCGCGTTGCCCTTTTATTGATTGCGTGCCTTCATTTTAATTCGATTGCGCGAGTGTCAAAAATTCCGCAAGAATCATCCTCGTAATGAGATAATCAAAGTAATATATGCAAATCAGTTATGTTGCCAGCTTATCAAAACCAGAGTGCCCCCCCTTGAGTCTGAAGAAGTCCATTTATTCAGTTAGTGGCAATACCTTGCGCAAATGGCGCGATGCAAATGACAGTTGATTAGACTAAATTAAGAACCTCGTTCCTCCCTGACCTTGTCTGAGTTTTATGTAAATGTTTTTTTTTTCCTCCTTAATTTGATAAAAAATACATTTTACACGTTGGCCTTTACATATCTGAGAAAATATTTTTTTTTTTTCCACGAGAGAAACAATGGCCACGCTGAAATAACTCGCTGCGGCTTGGATGGTTCTGTGTGGCTGCACCTTTCCTGTCTGTCTGTCTGTCACAAATCTCAATACACCTTGACCCCGGTGCAACTCCCACAGGGACAGAAAGTGTGCTGTTATAACTTGCTTGCTGTGAGGGAGTGCACCTTGAAGATAAACTAGGAGTGTGTGTCTGCCTCCGTGTGCCTGTGTGCTTACACTACCATGTGTACTCATGTGTGTACCATAACATATTGTCTTAGGGGGACAGAGAGAGTGCAGTTGAGACTTCCTCTCTGTGGGGTGTGTGAGGCCTGTAGATTGGAGAGGAATAAATCCAATATAGATTGCAGAGCTGCGCTGCCTCCCGCTGGGGACCCTCAGACTTGCAGGCCAGGATCGAAGTGCTTTTCTCCCCCTAAATTGGCTTGAGAGGCCGCAGGAGCAGCCAAACTACACCCCCAACACTGGGACTGCCTACGACCTAATGATGGTACTGGGGACAGACACATGCTTACACAGAAACAGAGGTGGGTGCACATACACATAAAAACTCACAGTCATTCCCAGATTGATATAACATCGGTCGCGCTCTTGCACCAGTCAAACACACACTCGGACAAGAAAACTACACAGATATAAACACACCCTCTTTGTCCTCTGATGTTGAACACACTCATTCCTTGTCCAAAGACCGTTCGCCTCAAGTTTCCCTCTTCACAACTCAGACCACCCCTCAAAAAGCCAAACCACAGCTTTAGAGGAAGCATCCTCACAGCCGCACACTCCAAAGGGAGGGGTGAATAGTATAACTGGTGCAAGCACTAAGTGTCTGGACTGATACACACTCCTGCACCTTGAGTCCCCTACAAGTAAAGCACGACCAACACCCCAAAGTCACTGCTCTTCCTACTACATTCAGCCAATGTCAATTTGGTTCTGCCTAGCTAATTCTATTTCTAATTAGATGTCTGATGTGTTGCCGGGACGAGTCCAGGGACGGTGCAGGAGAATATATTGTGACATGCTCAGTGCGCCTCACTACCTCCTGATTTAATGCTCATTTTATGTTAACTACACAATGCCCTTTCATAGCTAATTTCTGGGGGTAACCGGCTGCAGAGGTGAACACAAGGGTAAAGGAACATGCACGCAACCCGTTCACAACTCGACGCTGCTGCTGCTTTTTTAACTGACAGCTGGAATTGCTTGGTTTTGTTTTGGATGGTTGCGTGGTTTGAATGCTGTATTACTGCGAGGGACTATACTTTAACACCACCTTGTACAACCATTACCGCTCCTCCTTATTTATCACGTATCCTTATTTATTGTATTTATCGCATCATGCAGCCTGTTCTTTTAAGAGGCTGTGTCAAAGCAGTAAAGTTAAGAAAATACAACAAACTTTACTGTGATCACTTGCCACTGTGAACTCCTGCTTTGCTCCATCTCTATGGGATGTTATTTTTGTATATGATAAAAATGGACAAGTTCAAAAGACCAGCTCTTGAGCTCTTGCTAAAATGTTTGTACACGTCGTCCTACGTCATTTCTAATTATGCATCGCCGGTGTTGTCCATCCACTCTTCTCCACTCAGACTTATCTTTGCTGTACCATCTAATGTCTTATCGCTCCTTCTTTCAGTCTTCTCTACTATTTTCCACTTTGTATTTTCTCCCTTTCACAGCCGTCACGCCTCTCTTGTCTCTTGACGACGACGCACCTTTCACCTTGTTGTCTTCAATCTTCCACTTGTTGTCTCGGCCGCGGTACGTCACATTAAGCGTCCAGCCAAAACTGCATGTGGCTATTCTCCTATCCTGTTGTGGTTAACAGCTTACCTGTGGCTGTGCGGGGAAAGCAATAACTCATTTGGAGATTACTATTGATGTGCACGCTGCATTCTCTGCTGTTATTCAGCACAAGTCTAACAACAGACGAATGCATACTTAATACCTTGAATGCAAAGACAAACACATGCAGCTCCTTGCAGGCCACAAACAGAAACACAACATCATTGACATCAATAATTGGTAAATCCTCTGATTAACTTGTAAGGATTGTCCTTAGAGGGCTTAAGTAATTGTGTTTGTGTGTGTCCTTTTTTATTGCAAGCACCCCCTCTCTTTAAAGCACATCTTTATAACCAAGCAATTCCAAAGCAATTTTCTCTGTGGGAGGAGAGTGTAATTTTCTATTCTGTGACACTGTGATGTGTAAGAAACTGGGAGCTGGCGCTAAAAGGCGTCTGTAGTGCGTGTCTTGGTGTGGGTGTACGCTGCTTTAATGGCCAATGCGGGGCGGGTGGAGCTGGTGGTGAGCGGGAGCATGTCAGGGAGGCCATCATTTAATGACTCCCAAATAGTGCCCTCCTCGTTAGAGCTATCGTCCTGGAAACACAAGGCTTTGAACCAGGAGAGCGCCACACACTGCAACGGTCTTTTATCTTCATATTAAACCATTTGCATAACATTACCGCAATAGATAGGATTCAGGAGATACTCAACCTACTCAGGGAGCGACGGAGAGAGAGTTGTCACAGAAGGCACAGAGAGGGTATACTACATGTCCTTGCAAATCTAATCAGCGTTAAATGGAGCTGTCAAATGTGTGTATGTGTGTGGAAGTGGACGGTTCATGTCAGGAGTAATTTAACATTTAAACTGCAGCAGTGTGTAACAGGGCTGTTGTTGCAAAACCCAAGCTATTTCTTTTTCAGATGTAACATCCAAATGCAGCAGTTGTTTACCCACCGGAGGGACGCGAGATGAGGCCAGGTGGTCCTGTGCACTTATGTCAATAAAGGATGTTTCAGTGTGTGTCCTGGATGCGTTGTGCAAATCCTTGGAAGTTTTAGAACATGTAGATAAAAGATATTACATTAAAACCAGTTTTAAATTGCTCACAGGGTTCATTGATGGTAGAATCTTCTGATATCAGCAGACTAATAATTGTGTTTTGTGCAGAACATTCAGAACAACCAAAAAGCTGCAAACACATATTATATTGCGAGTTAGACAGTATGCAGGATTTTGTTTTGTGTATGCGCAACGTCCGTCTGCAGAGGTGGTGTTTTGCTGTGCGCCTTAAAGGTACAATGTGTAGAATGTGCTGCTAGGGGTTTCTCAATCAAAACAAAAACAAAGGAAGTAGTCTGATGAGTGATTGAAACCTACTGCTAGGTTTAAGTTATGTTTAACATACCATTATAGATGCTTTATTATTAATAAAGTATTGTTGTGCTATATTCTCCACACCTAAGGGAACATGCATGTCGGGTAGAGACTCACATCGTTCCACCTTAACAACCACAAAGACATTTTTTGGTGCGATCTGTCAACTTTCCTAGTTGTACCGTGTGAACTTGGCTTTAGTCCCGTTAAAGGACCAGTTCATCCAAATCATTATGTTGTCTTTAAAGCAATAATGCTGCACGCTATGGCGCCCAGACTTGTTGATACTTTGGGGATATTTGCATCGTCCATATGCATTTGACTTATACAGGAAAAAGTACATAATATCCGAAAGAAAGGATGAAAAATAATTTGTTTCTAGAATGTCTCCTTACCTTTGGCCGATAATGAGGAAAAGAATTTGCATGGCTACGTGCGTGTGTGTATGTGTTTGTAGGGGGAGAGAGAGAGATTGCTTGTTTATGCATATTGGGATAGACTGTGCCAGGTGAGTGTACCATTTACCATCGAGCCATTGAGTTCAGCAGGCATCTAATAACAAAGCATTTATGGCCCACTTACGCATGCATAGATATGGTCCTAACTGTCAGTAGGCAACAACGGTTTCCTCTCCCCCATCTCAACGCTATCCCTGCCTCTCTTAAAACACACAGGCTCCATCCGGATTGGGCCCAAATACTGTAGAATTCTATCATGAGGCTCAGGGATGAAATTAACATTGCTCATTTTCTTTCTCCATGCAAGGAGCAGATCAATTTCCGGAGACTGGGACGTGATATTTTCCTGCCATTGGGCTTTCTCGTCTGCGGCACAGCACCCTGACTGCATGTCAGTGGGGGGCCCGGGCCTGACTGCACGCCTCGCCAGAGAACGGTTACTTCTGCCACGGCGAGTTTATTTGCACCTCGCTATGAGAATTGCCATCATTTACCCTCCCCCAACACCAGCAAAATGAAAAGAAATAGACAAGAGGTGAAGAATGAGGAGGCAAGGATGAGAAAGAAAAATTGATTCATTTGATACATGTGGCTTGGAGTAGCCACCAATCATTGGACCATCTATTTCAAAAACATATGGAATACATTCTGCATAATGTATATACAGTATAACTTAGAGCCTTCTGAAGGCCCGACAGACCAAGAATCAGTTGCTCGTCGTAGCGTGTTCGTCTACTGTTTTATGCCAGTTTTAAGAAAAATAAATTGATTTCGGCTTTAAAGGAACGATAATCACTTTCTGTGAAATGGTCAAGTGAACGGCCAATGATGATCATCTGGAATGACGGTGGCACCAGAGGCCCCTTTGCATTTTTTGAGCCCACTTTTCCAGATATCTTTTGTGGGACATGAAGATGTGCATGAATTACACAAGCAGGCTGATATGAAGTCACCACAAGACAAAGTTTTATCACCATTACAGTCGTCATGTTGCCTCTCTAAAGGTCACTTTTCACATGTATGTGCCCAGCTAACCCATCTCTGCCTCGTGTATTGATCTATTTGTTACCTGCAGAGCTTTGCAGTCTAGTCTTGGTTCTTGTTTGACTTGGCAGCATCCGACACTGATCTTTATTTGCGCACGTTTTGGCCTCCAATCCGCCCTTTCTCCTTTTCCAGAGACCCCAGTGTTGCGTCACGGAGCCTGTCAAGGCCTAATTAAACCCATGTTGAGTATAAATCCAACCCCCTTTTCTCCACTCAGTGCATGTCCTGGTCTGCAGACCTGCAGCGGGTTCAGTTCGAAGGGAATACACTGACAGGAGTGGTTAACTTGTAACCTTTGAAATACTTTCAACAGCCACTGGGGAACTTGTGACAGACAACAGAATGGCTGGACTCAAGGTAAGGCAGCTTTTATTACTTCAAAACTATTACAAACTTTATTCCTCGTTTGTTTACTAGTGTTAAAGTTTCAGATTGTACAACTAACTGCATCATTTAGTCACTGAACACTCGACTTACTGGTTTACTATACTGCATCAGAAGTATGTCAAGTTAAGCATCTGCAGCCATCACATCTGTAACAGGAGCAGATTGGCTGACAGAAGGGTGGTGTTGCTTCTGACCAATCACAGTGCTGCATTCAACAGCTGCCCACATGTGGTATTGTTGCGATGTCTGAACTGCTTCACAGGACGGGAAGATTTCAGTAAAAAATTCATATTTCAATGGAAAAAAAACTTCTATGTGCTTAAGAAAGTTAGCCCCAAATTATTTAATCCATCCAGTCCTGGCACTGTTTGCAGATTATAATATAAACCCTCACTTGAATTAAGAATCCTTGTCCTCGCACAATGTAGAATGCACGTTTGTGTTCATGATTCCTGTTATTCTGACACAGATTAAACATACAAGATGTATAAAATCCTAGTTTACGCAACATGATGTCAGTAGAGACACTGGAGTCTGAGCCTGGCTGCACTTTAGACACACGCACACGCACACATGGAAACTATCAACGTGTGCGAGTGTTTTCTGCAGACTAGCAATGACTCAGCAAGTCTTCCTTTAAATTGTTGTTGTTTACTGAGGCAGGGTGATGATAACCAGTGCCGGGGCAGTCGAGTAATAATCTCATCATAATTCAAATATCGATCAAAATGTTCTCTGGAGGGTGTCAGTGTAATTAGTCTGTTTCTGTAACGCAATAACAATAATGGATGACTGCAAGGGGGAAATTTGGCATAACTGCAGTTTGTTTTATCATAAATCTAATGTGAATCAATATGACAACAATTAAGAAAAAGACAGGCCTTAATGACAAGCCTTCAAAATTAATTATAACCAGCATGAACACATTTATCCTGCATTACAATGAAGCTGCATGGTGTTTACCTTTGTTGCTTTTTTCTTTTCCACTTTAGCTCGTCTTAACTTGTCTGTGTCTCTCCCTCAGTACATCAGTGGTTTCGGGAACGAGTTCTCTTCGGAAGACCCTCGTTGTCCGGGGTCCTTACCTGATGGACAGGTAGCTTTGAGATTAATTAATTCAAATTAGCAAACACAGTACGTACCACAGAAAACACACAATGTTATCGTTATGTTCCTGCAGAATAACCCTCAGGTGTGTCCGTACGGCCTCTATGCTGAGCAGCTCTCTGGGTCTGCCTTCACTTGCCCACGGCCAGACAATAAAAGAAGGTGTCCATCTCTTTTTAATGCTTAACTCCTCTGCTGTCAAGATTTTAAAATGATGAATAACTAAGAATTGATGAATTTCTTTGTCTCCAGCTGGTTGTACCGTATCCTGCCATCCGCCAAGCATAAGCCTTTTACCCCGATGCCCTGTGGGAATCTGACAGAGAACTGGAACCAGGTGGAGCCTGATCCCAACCAGGTAGTGTGGATACATGTTTTACGAGGATTATATGCTGGACTATTAACCCCAATGAGATTTTACATCTTGTTTGTTGAATATTCCTTCCTGTAAACACTCTGTATTTACTGAATGAGGAGATTCTGACTCTCTCTCACAGCTGCGCTGGCTGCCGTTCTCCATCCCCAAATCCACAGAGAAGAAAGTCGACTTTGTGGCCGTAAGATTAAAACTTTAAAATCCATAATCCCTTTTTAAAAAAGATTTCAGTTCATATACATCGATCTTCCAGGGCCTGCACACTGTCTGCGGTGCCGGGGACGCCAAGTCTCGCAACGGCATCAGCATCCACGTGTACACCTGTAACACCTCCATGGTTGACAAGTGAGTATGTATATGTGTGCAAATGTCCCATCATGTAACAAATAGATGTTCATATATCAGGGCTTTATAATCTTTGGTTGCACTTCCAGAAGCATTTCCAAGCTCTTTTTGTATTTTTTTTTTTCTTCCAGGTGCTTCAACAACTCGGATGGAGACTTTCTGATTGGTGAGGGAAACGGGCTGTTGATGTTTTCACTGTCATCTATCACAGGAACACTGATAGCTCAATTCCGTGTCCTCCCTCAAATTTTCTTTTCACTGTCTATCTTCTTTGTCTGTTTGTCTCTCCAGTTCCCCAGCGGGGTGAGATCTTGATCACCACAGAGTTTGGGAAGATGATGGTCGAGCCGAATGAGATATGTGCCATCCAGGTGAGGTCCATGTTTTTCATTTTCCCCCCGGTTCTTAAATCTAACATCGCGTCTGCAACCCACTTGCAATTACCATATTTAGAACGGCATCTTTTTGGTGCAATTCAAAAGTGATTGTGGGAAATAAATAACCCCTGGAAAAAGTTCCGCGCCTACAGAGAGCGTTTGTCCATGAACCCATAACAGCATCGATACATCCCATATGTGATGCATAATAACATAAATTCCCTCTTGCCATCACTTTACATGCATTTGTTCAGCAAGGGATGCGCTTCAGCGTGGAAGTGTTCGGAGAAACCAGAGGTTATATACTGGAGGTGTACGGAGCACATTTCGAACTACCTGACCTCGGACCCATAGGTGTGTATTTGCATGATATTTGTGTAGATATGTGAAGTGTTTGTTCATCCTTCCATCTGCCCGATAATCTGACAGTCAGTTGCACAGCTTTAAACGTAGACGATCATGGTCCCCAGAGGATGACTTTAAATCCCCCTGTGATTTTATGTCTGGCTCCGTCGTTGTTTGTGGTTAGCTGGATCTCTATTTAGCGTGTGTGAGCATGACTCTGTGTGTGTGTCTTTGCAGGAGCTAACGGTCTTGCAAACCCGAGAGACTTCCTGTGTCCAGTTGCATGGTATGAAGATCGCAAAGTGGCTACAGGTTACACCGTCGTCAATAAGTTCCAAGGGAAGCTCTTCGCCTGCCAACAGGTGTTTTTTGTAACACTTTATGTGTCCTTACACTCACATAAACACTGTGTTACTGAAGCGCACACATATATGACACTTTTGCCCTTTTAACCCTATTGGAGGTTTGCGTCACTGCTTCAGTAAACACCGTCGAACAACACGACAACAATGACTAACAGGAACCCGTCCAAATGAAGCGTATGATCCATTAGCCGCTCCTGCCGATTGAATTGCCATCCCTGATGATTTAATATCGGAGCGTTAGCTGTTCCTTTCAGCAGGTTTCCGCCTCAACTCCCGCATGAGTCTTAATCACTCATAATTAGTTAAGGCATTCAGGAGTTACAGACAGTGTACCTGTGAAGCTTTGATTTGTAGGAAAAAACCTTTCCCAAGTTAAGCATTCATTTCACCATATTTCACTCGGGGAATGATCCTCCCCCTCCCCAAATGTCCTGTTGGGCACATAATTGGATCGACGCATAATGTCTGACAGGAGGTTTTTCTATGAGACAGGGAGGAGGTAGGAGTAGAGGTTTGTCAGGGTGGGGATTGGGGGATTGTAACCGTGGAAACCATGTCAGACCGCACTGTTATCATGCATTGTAGGAAGTACACAAGGGCAAGATACTGTAGGGTTTTTTTTGTTGTAGCAAAACAAACATTTTTCATCTCTCTTGCCGCCTGTTATTTGCTGTGAGTTAGAGGTGCCGGCCACCACTAACACTCTTTTCCTGGTGTCCACCCTACCTCGAACCTGAAGGGTGAGGCTATGGGGGTAAGAAAATATGGTGGGGGGGCCTCATCTTAGGGAAGATGCTGCTGCTCCCATCTTGTCCTGCTGTTTTGTTCCCCCGCAGAGCACTGAAATTGCTCAAATTAACTTATTATTTGCTTGACTGGTCCAATATGTTCGTGTTTTGTGTGCATGTGTGTGTAAGTGCTTGCTTTCTTCCATTTTTTTCCTGCCATTTTAATCAAATGTAGTGGCGTTGCCACAGATTAATGTCCAGGAGATTAACTGCAAAGGCCTCTTTGTACACAAGCTGGTGTGCGATGTGTGCGTGTGGTTAAAGGTTTTCGTTATAACATGAATTTACTTCTAAATATTTCTGTTCCTGCATGTCTGTCTAACTAGGTTTTTATTGTTAGTCAGTATTGGGTTTTCAGTGTGGGGAAGCGTACGTGACAATGTGTGTGTAAAGAGCACGGAGGTCACTCAGGAGGCAGCTTGAGTTGTAATGAACTATATTGATTTTAGAGCTGCTGTTGAATGTCTTTTTCGTTTTGACATTATCAGAACACAGAAACTATATAAAATTGCTGCGTTTTTTAACAATCAAGATAAAGAAATATCTCTGCACCCACTGTTACCGCACCTCCCC
>CAAKHC010010715.1:47591-67849 GCA_901007825.1 Macroramphosus scolopax
CCCCCTGTTACCCCCCCCCCCCCCCCTCCCCCCCCTCCATAACTGCGCCGCCGCAAGCGTCAAAATGCTCAAAGTTTGTGAAAGTTTGATTGTAAAGCCAATTACCCCATACTACCTGGAGCCTCGTATCACAAAGAACAGGAGGAATGGAAAAGAAGGGAGAATGGAAGAAGCGCAGCCTTTTTCTCAACCCTTTTCATTACGAGCGTTTCTTTCTCTTTATGTCAAACAGTACTCTCTGGGAATTTAAGATTACAAAGACATTATTCATTGTTCCTTTTCCCTGTGAAAAGCTCAATTTAAAGTCTTTTGTGTTTGTTGCTTGGGTAGAATCGTCTTATTTGTTTTGTTCTGTGTGTGCTCTGCATGTAGGATTTCTCTCCTTTCAATGTGGTAGCCTGGCACGGCAACTACACACCTTACAAGTACAACCTGGAGAACTTCATGGTGATCAACAGCGTGGCCTTCGACCATGCGGTGAGTCATGTTTCGAGGGCGTTGACACACTCGCTGTACTTTCTACTAAATATGCAGAACATTCTTTATTACACTGATTAGTTTGTGCCATTTGCTGGTGGAGTGACTTGACCTCGACTGTCTTTAACAGGATTGCTCTATTGTTGTATTTGCGTAGGATCCTTCTATCTTCACTGTCCTGACGGCCAAATCCACACGACCAGGCGTGGCCATCGCCGACTTTGTCATCTTCCCTCCGCGGTGGGGCGTGGCTGACCACACCTTCCGTCCACCATATTATCACCGTAAGGCTGTGCTTCAAGTGTTTGTTTCACACATTTCTAACTAAACGATATAAGCGCAAGTTTCACCTAAATGGAAATTGAAAATTAAGCGTATTGATGCAGATTTTATTCTATCCTGGAATAGCGTAAACACAGAAGGTGCTTACAATCCACTGGATGTAGGATTCTTGTCATTGAGGCTCCAACACAGCTGTAAGGCCTCAACTGAGGCTGTGCTACATGCTCTTTCTTCAGCTGTCCCCAGTATTGTGTTGTGTTGTAGCGCCTCCTGCTTGTCGTTCTAGGTAACTGCATGAGTGAATTCATGGGTCTAATCAAAGGCCACTATGAGGCTAAAGAGGAAGGTTTCCAGCCAGGAGGGGCCAGTCTCCACAGCGCAATGACGCCCCACGGCCCAGATGCTGAATGCTTCGAGAAGAACAGCACTGCCGAGCTCCAGCCTGAGAAGGTGGCTGAGGGAACCATGGTAAAGAAACATGTTGACATCCTGACCAGAGTCTTCAGTAGTTATTACTACAATACAGCAGTCCTCAGTAGTGATTATTACATTAGTACATCAGTGTTATATTATATTATTACATGAGCACTCTGTAATCATTGATATATTACTACATGAGTACTCATTAGTCATTACAACTGATCCATTCCCTACTTTCCAATCCCTATTTCTGCCTGGACCACACCCATGTTTATACCTTCATTTAGATATTAACTACACACCATTTCTCCAGATCCACATTTTGGCTTAATTACGCACATACAGACCTACTGGGTGAACCCTAATCCTAACATGTTCAAGGTCAAGTAGTAAAGCAATGTTAAGAAACCCTGTTAACAATTATTTTAAGGTCAACACCTTTATATTCTGTACATTTCTTCTCTTTCCCTCAGGCTTTCATGTTTGAGTCTTCCTTCAGTATGGCTGTGACCAAGTGGGGTCTGGAGACATGTCAGAGGCTTGACAAGAACTACTACAAGTGCTGGGAAACTATTCGCAGCCACTTTAATCCCAACTGGACACCAAAGAAACACTAGAAAAACAACTCAGAAGAAATTGGGACCAAATACATTTGTAGTAGAAAGACAAAAATTCAGATTTCACCTTATTAAATGTAACTGGTATATCCTGTATTCATGTTGCTTTTTTTGGTCTGTTTATGAAGTTAAAAAAAGTCCTTCATTTCATACAGATTACTAAGACTGGACCTATAACAATATTAAAGCTCGTGTATCTGACTGCAATAAAAGGCTGCACAGGTCATAATGAACATGCCTGCACATTGTCAGTATCCCCTTTACTTTCAATTACTTTAAAAAGTATTTAAGACATCATGACATGGACTTCCTTGTAAACAAAGCGAGACTATATAACACTGTTTTTGTGAAAAAGATCACTTGTGAGCAATAAAAAGCATTTTCCTCTCAACAGTTTTGGCCATGACTTTTCTCTAAATGTTGTGCTTATTGAAGCTATTGGTTAGAAGCCTTAGATACACTGCCAGACACCACCCAGCAATTTCACTGATGCTAATACTCATCCACGCTTGTGCCACTGTTATACTAAATTTACTCCTATCCCATAATTGTCACTTGTGGCCACAGTGGTAGTGGTGAAGTTAATAGTCGTTCCGAATGGTGACCTCATCATGCAGCAGTGTGTGTGAACTTGATGAAAAAGAACACTGTTTCTTAAGAGCAATAACAAAAATAGTCCAACAGTAATTAAATAATTTCAAGAACGCTAATAGATTTCAGGGTGGTTTGTAGTTCCTTGCTAAACATCATTGTCGATAGAGATTTGAATTGGAGACAAGGTGTTTTAGTTGGTGATTGTCAGAAACAATCTTGTCAAACCTGCTGTCTCCTCAGTAAACCTCACAGCTTCAATTTGCAGCTCTAATACTGAGCAGAGTCCCGACCTTTTCTGTTGACGTATAAACTAAACACATTTGAAATGTCTTGTTATAATCCCATGTTTTCAACAACATAAGCCACGTGGTTTTGTTTTGAACGGTATAATTTTATTGTGTTAATAATTATATGCACTGACATCACTAAAACATAAGGGGTCTTTATACAACGGAGCTCATGTGGACAAGCGGAATTTGCGCTCCAAGGTTCCAGCTTTAATCCTTTCCTCCTTGCTATCCTGTAAAACAAGACAAAAAGATGATGGTTACTACAGTTTCTATGGCAACAAAATCATAAATCCCCTGACCCTATTCACCCTCCCAGCCTTTCTCTCAACTGCAAGTTTAAATGAGTGAGCGTTTATGTTTTGCAAGCACTTTTTTCCTCCTTGCAGTTGAATGACAGGAACCTGACAGTCAAGTGTGAAAATTGAACCAAATTCTCGTTCGAATTGCTGCTGGCGAGGACATAAAGGACAAATCTCCATAACAATGAGGAAAATGGAACTTTGACAAAAGAGAAACCAGATCAACTGTGCATTCACACAGTAGTGAAGAGCCCCAATCCTCAACTACATTTTATCTAGAAACCCACTTATGACCAAGCATCATGTTTTAGGAATATTTTAGCAGAAAGACATTTATTAAATTGGCCTCTCATATTATCAGGTCAATACTTTATGATTCACTGCATTATATCAAGTACAACCTCTGACATATTGACCAGCAGTGAACAGCTTCAGCACAGGGCAACATCTGTATTTCTTATAATGCTCTCGGCTGAATCTATAACTTCTTGTTTATAAATCCTGGAGAAGAGCTGAAACACTGAATAAATTAATGAATAAATAATTATCTGAATGATGACAACTTGTAACTATGTGTAGAACTCTAACATGTGTACCAGTATTCTCATGCAAAAGGTCAGTAATATTATGGAGGCAGCCTATTCAGGGTCACACGTGGGACGTGTCATCCTCTAAACGGCCAACAATGCATCAAGCAGAGAGAATGTATTGCATCTTGTCTCATACCCTTTCTTTCTTGAAGACGTAGTAGAGGAAAAAGAGAGGAGCAGCTCCAAACATCGCACCCAGTAGAGATGTCTTGTACGTGGGCCTGAAGTGCGCGTAAGGGTTGGTGCGTGCATACACCCAACGGGTCAAGGCAGGGTCTTCCTGTAAAGACACAAGTGTGATGAAGGCCTTTTTCAGAGAACATTATGACATGCAAATTGTTAATTGGCTCTATACAATTTCTTTAACTTCTTTTCTTAAGAGTAGTGCACTCCGCAGCATTGCACTATTGCCCTCTTCACACTTAATTTACTGTGCGTTTTCTCTGTACTATACATAGTACTAAATTTGTACCTTTGTTCAGGTTGTACGTCCTCTAGTACTTGGAGAGCAATAGAAAACTGAGTAAATTTCTTTGTACTTGTACACATCTTTGGCCAATAAGGCTGATTCTTTGTACCCGATTGGTACTGCAGATGTGAAACTCTCAACAGAGATCAGGAGGAAGCGAGATAGCCCAATCGTTAAACACTTAAATCATGACCTCTGGGAAATTGACGTCTTTAGTTCTTTTTTACCACTTGCCAAATCGGAGTGCTCAATTTTCTAGCCTGCTGTGGTTTTGTACTTCCCTGTGGATATTGGGTTGTTCCTATTGCTGAGTCCTTCACAGTAGGCACACGTGTGAATAACAACAATGATGGCTGAACTCCATGCAGCTGCTGTGGTTTCAATAGGCATTGTTCATTCTCACACTGTCGTGGCTTACTGGGACTTAATTGAATAAATAATGTTTACCAAACCTACAGTTTTAGACAAAGAGTAAAAGTCATTTGTGTGCTGGTGCTCGTGGTCAGGTGACATTTTGCACACTGAATGTCACTTGTGTTAAACTTAAGCTCTGACTATCGGAACTGTCTCACTGTCAGTTAACCTAATTAAAACAATCACAAATGCCCAGCTCATTAGCTTGCTAACTTTACTCGAATGAAGCTAATGTGTTTGAAGGGTGCTTACATTCGTATAACATCAATGTCATACAATCCCACATGTTGATGAAACATCCTAAATAAGCCCAGCTCAATACTCCATACTAATAACGTCACTGCCTTCCTACAACGCAGAAATGTGTATGACATTAAGTGCCCTAATATGCTGTTGTTAGCATCCTAGCAGGTAGCTTGAGCCATTTTCAAGGGTGACATTGCTAGCTCGCATGTAGCAACTTACAATGAGCTCTTGTCTATGCGGGTTATTGAGTTGCGTCTGATACTGCCTCTTCAAATTCGCTCGTAGGGCTGCCCGGCCATCTTCGGCCCGTCGCTGGTCCAGCGAAACGTTGAAGTATTCATTTGGATCCAGTGTTTTTGGCCGACTGGCCAAGGGCGCCTCTCTATAGTCCGCCATGATTGCTCGATGACGGAAGAACAGCGCAACGCGAACTCAACAAATCTCGCGTTGACGGTCAGAGTCGTCGTCGCCTGAGCAACATCAAGCTTTCTCTGACTGGATGAATCAAATTAAACTATGAGCGGAGCAAAGAAAAGTATCGTAAAAGAGGACATAACATCCCCGGGCGACAGTGGTGATGACTTTCAGAATGAAGAAGCGTTTCTAGAAGAAGACTGGAGTTTGACAGAAGGGGAAGAGGACCTGGAGGCGACAGTAGAACCGACTGCTGTTACTGCTGCTGCCCGGCCCGAAGCAACCTCCAGCTCTGAACACCCTGTTTCCGTGGATGACTATTTACGCAGTTTTCTCTGTCAAATGGGAATGACACAAACGCTGGATTGTTTTCAATCAGAGTGGGCGGAGATGGCACAAAAAGGCGAGGTCGACGTAGGGCTGGTCGGTGTGGTGCCAGATTTTTACATTCAAAACCAGCGTCTGAGCAGCGAGTTGAAAAAGACGCAGCGGGAGAAGGAAGAGTACCGACGGCTGAGCTCTGCCGCCGCAGAAACAACAAGGAGGGTCCAGAGAGAGAGAGACGTCCACCGGATGAAATACACTCGTGTTGTCCAGGAGAAAAACAGGCTCATCGAGGAGATGAGGAAGCTCAAGGTCCAGTGCGACCACTACGAACACGCACAGAAGCGAATTAATGAAACATATCAAGCCGCTTTGAGGGGCAGACCGCGCAAGTGACTCTGGAGGGGGCAAGCAGACAACTCAGGGCCGGATCATCCATCCTTTGTCCCCTCTGGTGAGGAAGAAGGGGCAGTAACCCAGCCAAGGCCTCCAACATCTGCAAATACATGCAGTCCTGGCAGGCTGCAGTCACAACATAATGCCCATTAGGCAGTTTTATATTGTTTATTCAACCAGTGTTGCTCTACCTGCACATCAAAAATCAAATAAACACTGGAAGAACTAAGTTTACAATTTTCTGGAGTATTAGAGACAAATGTGATCTTTGTGCTCAAGTGTATCTTTTCTCCTTGTGTTTCTTCTTTTTCCCAAGCTTTACCCTTGCTTATATATATGTACTTATATAAATTTCAATTAAATTTACATTGTTTTTAATAAGTTAATGTTGGTTTTGGCAGATTGATAGTTAATCTTTACAGTTCAGGTTTGATATACAGATATTCAGATAGTCATGAAAATGCATGTATCGTTGTTCCTTGTAAGAATTTAGATGGAAGAAAACCACAAGAGGGCAATCTCTAACAACATTTCGTCACTACCAAGCGAGCAGCAGGGAACCGAGGCTCCAAGGCAGCACAGAGAGCAGAGATTAGTGCCAGCAGAAGAGAGGAGTCTGCTGAACTGCACACAAAGATAAAGCAGTCAAGTACCAGAACCATTTCTGCACATATGGGAATACATTCCCCCATTAACAACCAAGGGGATGATGGTGTGGAGCTGGAATGAGCCACATTTCAGAACAGGCAGTATTGAGTTGAGCACTGAGGCCCTTTGGAAAGATGTGTATCATTTTTGGGGTCAAATTTTCCCCAGTAGTCGGTTACAACAACGTAACCCGATATTGGCGAATTGTGATGCAGCTTTTTTCTCCTCCAATGCTACCAGGACTTTTTTCAGCTTGTAAGAGAGTCTTTTTCTACTTTCTATTCCACCATGGTTATGGAATTTAAGTGTAGTCGAATTGCCATGTACCCTGTTCACCAATAGCTCACTGGTATGTCTAATGGATTATGCAATATATGGATACAACTTCTCCAATAAAAGCTCTCTTTCTCTCTTCCTGTCCTTCATGCCTCTGTTGCAGACTGGTACAGAGAGAGCTCTTTGATCTGGAGAGGCCCAGGCTTTGCTGCAGTATCAGTACGTGTGACCAAATGATTTATTGCCCTCTCAGGACATCTGAAGTGCCACCCCGCTCTCTAGTTTTGAAACATCCATGTATGACTACAAAATTGAAGGAGATCACACGCCCAGGCCAACAGGCCTCCTCTCTCTGTCTCCGTAGTGGTCAGGGAGGTATTTTGCCTCGTATGAATGATTAATATTGCAGCCCTCGCTGGCAGCCAGACTTTTACGGACTGGGAGTAAAAATTTGGGAAATTTCCTAGCTGAGGGCCAAACGACCACAAATGTCCTTCCTTCCTTTCCTCATGGCTTAACTCTACATAAATGAAAAAGCATAGCGGATCACCACCAGCCATCTATACAGTCTGGCTTGAAGAGCAGTCACAGGCTTTTGTTTCCAACCGCAAGTACTTTTATTTTTTACCAAAGGTCCCTGAAGTGGTTTTGTAGAGACAATGACCTAATGCGCTGCACTGCTTCTTATTCGTACTATTTTCTCGCACAGAGAAAGATTTCACGACTCCATTGCCCTCCAGGAATGCAAGTGAGGAATTTAACGTTTCTTTCCACCCTTGTTTTCAACTCCAGTATATAATTGTGCCTTTGTAAGACCTTTGTAATTTTCACAAATGGTTACAAAGTCATTGAGGTGGTTGCTGGAGGCTTACTATTTCCAGCCAAATTTTGTACCACCCAAGCGACAGTTGGCGTTGCGAGCAGGCATCCGTCCCATCCTCCCATGGTGCTTCAGGTCTGAGGAGACAGGGTTGACGATGCAAGAGGGTTTTTCAACTCTGTGGCTCCATCTTAAACGCCTCATGCTTATTGGGATTCCTCCCCTGCCTGCCCGACTCCCTGTGCTGCCCCCTCAGCTCCTCTCTTCTCTGACAGCCCTGTCCACTTCACAGGCTGCAACAATCTGTGTATCATACCAAACAGAAAGGAGAACGAGGGATCGACTTACTCACATTCCCGAACACTTGACTTGGGGCGCACCCAAACCGGCCTTGTTTCCCTTCATCTTTCTGCCTCTGTTTTCCGTCTCTAATGCAATAAATCAGATTTGAATTGAGATTTATTCAGACATTGTTTCAGCTTCCTTCCAACCATCTTTTACACGAAGCTTCGTTTCCTTATTCTCCAAGACATATTTTTAAGAAATGCTTCTTTCTTGATCCATCATCAATCCCTCCTGCCATCCCATTCTAATATATAGCTATGAAATTGATTCCCCTGTCTGGAAGTATACCTCTCTTAATAAATCAGCTTGCCGTGGACCTGTATAGTAGGCTGTGGGTCAACCTCAGCAATATTTTCTTCTTTAATATACTGAGCCGTGCAGGGATGGACTCATGACAGTGACTCAGCAGGCATCCGTCATTTTCCATGAGAGCTACGTCGACGAATTTCCCAGACATGGAATTGATAAAATACAGCATTGTTCTATCTGCCCCGCTCGTCTTCGCAGTCGGCCTTTATGTCGATTTCTGTGGCAACATCGGCCAATTCCGAAATGGTTTGCTTGGCGCAATGTGGGTCAAGTCGTGTAACTCCAGTTCAAGAATCGTATTCAATGATTTGGGGGATCGTTGGGGGGGTCGATGGGACTAAACAACATGGGACCTGCTTACAGGTTAATCCAGATATGATTATAGTTGTCAGTAATCTATATGTCATGCGTATTCTACGAGTCAAAAGGTCAACCATTGCTTACTGTAAGGTTAAAGATAACATTAGTTTTATTTAAATTCGATTTCCGGCACTGACATTTTCAAGCTATCTGATTTTGTATGTGGTAGACGGCCCCTGAATGCACCGTCGGGGGCTTTCTTAATAACAGTAGCCTGATCGAGCCAGCAAAAGTCAATGAATTCTGCATCGGCCCATAAATAACCCTCCCACTCCTGTACAGGTGGAAAGGTCAACGGTGTGACATCACACAACAACACCGTGAGATACGTATTCCCTATGCATCTCTGTCTCCCTCTCTCCTTCTGCCTTTCCTTCATTAGAGCGTGAGCGATGTGACAGGGCCGGGCCACGGCGGCAGCAGTTACAGGAAGTTTTGACAGGCAAAGTTAGAGAGTCTGTTTGGGGGGAGGGGATGTTAGGCCAGAGAGGAGTGACAAGATGTGAGGGTAGACAGACAAACACCCTGCATCTGATCTGATGGGAAGTGGCAGGAGACGAAGAGAAGGAGCCAAATTGAGACTGAAAGCGTGGTCACAGTCTGGGGTCAGCTAGAACAGAGGATGGAGCGAGGAGAACCACTCCGGGAATACTGAGCAGGGAATACCTCATCTCTGACTGTCAATCACAAAGAAATCAAATCTAAGAGACGGTTGCACTTCCTCGACTTTCAAGCCGAGGTACAATGAAGTTAACTGTATCCACGATTCCATCTCGTTGTCGTCCTCAGCCGGCGTGAAAGCCGTGCTAACTAGGAGCAGTCTCGTGTTTCACCTTAATCCAAGAAGTTTTCAGAAGAGTCGTGTGACCGTTTGTTCACATCTGTAATCCGAACTCTTGTTTCTTGTGCCGTTACTTCCCGTGGATGTAGCCGGGTAGCTTTCTATTTATGTCAAGCTGAAATAATACCATTTTTTTACATCACATCCCCTTTTATTCATCTATTTAAAAGTATGCCAAAAAAAGAATATATAAATAGCTACCTGGGAGGGAAGTAAAACAACACATCTCTGTAAACAACTTCAATGCAGAATGATCCTGCAACAGATTACAGTGCAGCTCCTGTCCCATGGTTGAACCCGTGGCCTTCGCAGGCTTGTTTTGGACTGTCTTCCGCCCATACTACATGTTGTTTGCGATGAGATGAGCTCCTGTCAACAAGAAACTAATACTTACTCAGTGGTTTTCTACTGCTTGAGAAGGATGTTGACTGCAAGCCACAAACTACAGATGAACCTGAGCTTTTTATGGGAAGTTCTGGCTGGTGACCCTGCTTCCATTTCCCACCGAACCCCTGCAGACGGAAGGCTTCTAAATGATTTAGTTAGTGCGGATTATCCTCAGGTTTTCTTCTCAATGGCTTGGCACAGATGACACAATTCCACGCACACCGCCGTGCAACCGCGATGACTGAAAAAAGATGTAAAGATTCCCTGATGACCACACGCAGGAACACATGTACAGACTGTAGGCTAAGTCTTTATTTAGCGATGACATCATCTGGAGGGGGAAACGTTTATACGGTCGATTTCTTTGATGCTCCGTCTGCTCGCTGTAATCTCGCTTTGCGGGTCGGATCTGTTTGTGCTTGCGTGTGCGCTGTTTGTGCTACACACATTGTGCCACGTTCGCCTCGGTCCATCAGCTTGTCAAACGGGGAGATTCCCAGGATGCATTAGACAAAGGGTACCGACTGTCAGCGGTACCCTGCCGGCAGCTGTCACATCAATGCGTGTGTGTGTGAGTATTACTGTTATGGTGATATGCATCAGTTTTTCACAGGGCAACCACATCGCCGGAAGACAAGTACACAAAAACACACCAACAACAAGGCGTTGTCCTATCAACTTGAGTTCTATCAGTTCAAACAGTCCTTGTCAGCCCTGCCGGTTCCCTTTGCATCACTGCCCAATCAGCTAATTGCCAACCCTCATGTCTTCCCACCTCTTATTCCTTCTCATTGTTATCCTCTTGTATCTAAGTTCAATGGTTTCATGTTTTTGTATGATATTAGTTTCCCTTCTAACATATATATAACTGCATTGGATTGATAAGGTGCCTCATAGCAGCTGAATCTCATTCGTGGATGGACCTAACATAATATACAGAGAGACACCAATCAACCAATCAATCAATACGTAAACACGACACAACACTGCACACGAGTTCCGGATTTCCTACCAGTAGCTTTTTGTTGGTATATGATAACTTATCAGTGGCTCAGTTCCTCCCTGACTGCTGCTGCTTTTTTTCCACTCCACTTAGTGTAACAACGTCATCACATTACCGCCTGCGCTCTCCTGGAAAACATCATGTTCTCGTCCCATAATGTCCAATAATGACGCTCCGGGCTCGTCAAACGGCAATGCTTTCTTTTGGTGTTTATGAAGGCTGTGTTTTTTGAGGACTGCTTAGATTCAGGCACAAAAAGAAAAAAAAAATGGTTATGTGTGAGGTTGGAACACACATTCTTGCCACACACACCCAGGGGAGACATAATGACACTCTGAGCGTGTCATAATGACGTAAAGGAGTGCCTGCGACGTGGTATCAGACACCGAGGGCAGTGACGAAGCACTGCTATTTGGCAGGCAACAGGCTCTCACAAACATTTATACGTGAGGTATACTTGGAAGAAAAAAGTCGACATGTGCAGTTTGCAAAAAATGTCCAATGCCAAGATTGAATTCTGTTAACTGGAGTGCACAGTCGCCTTTTTTGGGGGGAGGAAGCATCCTCCTAATTGTGTTTGTGTTTGCAGTGATGAGTCTTTGCCTCGTATTGTCTCTTAATAGGAATAATGAGACCTTGGTCTTTGCTGTTTCTGGGAAATCAGAATGGCATCCTGTGTCGTTTTGTCGCCAAGACGACACTTTATATCACTCACGACCAGATAATGAAGGTTATCTGACGACTGAGTCACTTACTCATGTAAATTCTCCCCCCTTGGCTCCCCGAGGGAGCTCCCAAAGCAGATTCGGCATCAATCATGTGCTTCAGGGAATATGCTGAAGTTTAAAAATAACGTTGTTGTTTTTGTTTTGTTGTTTATTTTCCCCTTTTCGCCGTATTTGGATCTGTAAAAGCCACGAAATGGCTCTGAGAGCACAGCATGTCGACGTCACGAGCTGGAGGCTGGAAACGAGTGCAGGATGAGTCATCCTATTCATTTCGATTGTCTTGCACTTTACGCAGGCTCATTTTTCTCATCAGGATTTTCTGGTGGCTTCACTTTGGGTGGGTTGGAGGACCATTTTAGATATCAATTTGCCCGCTATTTCCAAACCATCGCAATAAAGTGCAGTTTTTTCTCAGAGTTGTGAGCCGGGTAATCTGTTAAATCTCGGTCCAGTCTGATATGCTGGAAATGGGCCGGTAAAGACCCGGATGCAGAGTGGCTTCAGTGACATCAGTGTCCTGCAGAACCATTCAAACTAAAGTTCTGGTCCAGACTATACTATGTTTCCATTTCTGGCCCGATGAATTAAAAGTGACACACGATATTTAAATAGACAAAGTTTGACTCACGAAGCAGATGGTCTAACAGCATTTCCATCTCTCTCTCTCTCTATTTGCTCTTGGCAGCTGTAATGCGAATTAATCGTGCTGGTTTACTCTGCTGCCGTCGTTGCAAACCATGAACTGTACCTGCATAACTTGCCATCTGTAATTGGGCTGCGCTTAGCGCTGTTTCAACCCCTTGACGATTAGTCATAGCCCGTTTTTGCAGACGCTTTTTTGTGGGAAATGTAAGATATTCCGGGAGAGACGGAGGGAAATACTGAGCTGCTACAAGAACTCTTTGCCTAATGGTGCCCGGAGTGTAGAAACTATTATCCAGGTTTACACAGAGGGCTCCGACGGAGCGGAACTCGCTCGGGATTCAAAGACTTCCACAACCGTCGGCTCTCGACTGAAACTTTATTGAAATCTGGTACAACACAAGAAATATTTCTGCAAAAATATACCTCCAATCTTCATTATTGTAGATAAAATACGACAAAATACTTGAATACTAATATGGGATCTTCTGTAAACATGCAGGTATATATTAGAAACTTAAAATAGCATATCAAAGGTGAGCTGATGAAAGTGAGACAGGTTTAACAGTAATGATGGACACACCAAATTAAAGCTGCGAGCAGCATTGAGCAGCTCCTTGTGACTTCAGGCACATCGGGATGCTTGGCAGGTGTGTCGTGACCTTTTGTACTGGAACTACACGTCTGTTTACCTCCAGTCAACCCGCTGTGAACTTCTCCTCACAGTTAGTTTCACACTTGTTGTATTGTTAATATCATCTTTTGTTATTTTTTATATATAGTGTTTGATCCAGGGAGGTTTTCTAACTGGAGATGTGATCATATCTGGCAGCTCTTCCAACCACCGAGTGTAAAAAAAAGGGCCATTGCAAACAAAAGTTGAGGGAATGACTAACTGCTGTCTAAGACACCGACGTTCATCATTATCAAAAACTCTAAAAACACATAAGTATATGTACAAAATTAACCGTGGAAAGTAGAATAACTTAACGGGTGGAGGCAAAGGAACTAACCGACTAGAGTTGGAGTTGACGGCAGGTTGACCAGAAGTAAAAAGACGTTTGTGAAAAGGAAATGCATCACACTACATTGTGCAAGTGGAAGATTCTAATGATAATAACCTTAAGAAATAGAGTACAATAGTGCGAGGGCCCGTTACGATAGGGCCCTACCACCGCTTGTTGCACTGGCCCTAAGAAAAACACGAGTTCTTCTTCCGAGTGTCCGATTTTCCCACCAGTCCTCCTTTGTTGTGATCACGGTGAAATCTGGACACGTTTTATTGTGTGTGCCGTACGCTTCTTGTGCTTCTGTCGTTCTGTCCGTCTTTCGGTGGATCTCCCTGCAGAGCAAAGGACACATATGAAAGATCATCCAATGTTTCGTCCGTGGATTTCGTGTGTCACGTTACACGATGACTAACCAGGACGGAGAAAGCTCCGGAGCGATTCGACTTCCCCGTCTTTGTGGGCAGCTCGGTCCTCACCTGCCTCCGCGCTCTGGTCACCTGGAGGAGCGACGAACAATGTTAGTCCCTTAGAACTTATTTTAGCATGCGAGAGGAACTAATGACTAACTGAGAGGTCAGTGCATCAATGATTGGTTGATATTTAAACATCTATTTCAAGGGCAGTGTCTATGTCTGACAGCTTATAGGGGAGAGTGCACCAAACTGATCCAATAAAACTAAGCAAGGTGGCCTTATAACTCAGCCTGCACATCCGGCCTCTTCGCCCCAGCTGTTCCTCTCCTCAAGCGTTGCCATGGAGACTCACCTGTAGCACGTTGGATGTCTTATCGTTGCTAAGGAGGGAGAAGGAGCCGACGCGGGATTTACGCTTGTTCTTTTTCTTCGTCGCAGCTTGAGCCAAGTGCCGCCTGGACCTGTCGGCCTGGAGGAACCACGGAAGGGACAATTAGTCCACGTTTCAAACCTCCTCTTCTGGACATCTCAGCATGTCATACGAGGGGAAAATGATCTGTTTTTACACTTTTGGCTTTTGCTGACTTCTCTGTGACTAACAGAGTTTTCTTACCTGGATGAGAGTGTTAGGGAAGCCTCTGACAGACACCGCCCCAGGCAGGCCGGAGTGACTCAGGTGGGTGGGACCCCTCCGCTCCAACTGCCTCTTACGTCTGAAGAAAACCTGCAGGATGACAACCGTCAGAGACACGCAGAGCTTGTTTCCTTCTGTTTTTTTGTGAATGCATATAGGTGAAGTCTGTCCCGCTCTGTTTCTGTCGCAGTCAAACTCTGCAAAATACATTTCCTGTAATTTCTCATCGATCTGCACACGAACGATCCAATAAAGGGACTGTCACTTTGAGTAACTACAGGTATCAGGACTTTGTGTTAAATTCATTGCACTTCCGCAGGGCTCTTGACTTCATCAATAGATTAATTTCCATGTTATATAGAAACGAGACAAGTATTGTTTCCCCCTTTTGAATAATGACATCCTTCCGGGCTGCTTCCTTTTCCGTGCAGTTGAACACACACAACGTTAGCGATGCCATTTAAATCTCTTCCTGATTGCCGTTGACCTACATTCTGATGATTCTTCCAGGAATGTTTTGGAAATTGTCTGTGTCGCACGCTCTATTTGGGACGGACGGGTAATTGGAAAGTGCACGACGCCATCGCATGTTTCCATAATTGAAGTTGCTGTTTACACAGATTGCTCGTCTGTGCGTGATGTTTTTTGCCTTCATCATGCTCGCACAGCTTCTCAATGATCTCTGGTCAGTTGGAAAACAGAAGATGTTTCTATGGTTTCACTGCCGTGTCTTTGGGGAAATTACACTGTATCCCCAATTTGCATCAAATCTAATTAGCTTCAATTAAAGTAGGTTCATCTCAACCACAAACCTCCCAAATTTTCTTCACCAAATATAATGTCTGTTAGTTGTTTGTCTCTTATCTTACGCCTGCTGTGGAGCTCCTGTGAGAAGTGAGCGTGCTCTTATAATATCCCCCGTCCACCGATGAAAACACTGGTTCTACTGCCAGTTCGGACTTCATTCAATATGCAAAAAACTGTTGAGAACTTGTTTGCTTTTCCACGAGCTAGAGACACATAATACGGCAAAGTTATTACTTTACTGCAGACGTTTCCACTTTCCATGTAAGTCTAGAGCTACAAAAACAGCAGCATGTTCGTTAATAAGTGGCGCTTCTGGCTTTTGCACGTCCACATCGACATTGAAACCGAACCGCTCCACGTCGAGGTGGCTTTCTTTCTTTGGCTTGGACAGAATAAACACTTCATGAGCTTGTTTTTTTAAACACGGATGATCGTGACATAATTATCGCCTTGGGCTTTTGTTGCTCGTGATATTCCAGCTCCAAGTTCCTGACATGAAGGGCTCTTGGTTGTAGACCAGCGAAATGCAGGTGCCACTCTGGAACCAGTTCTCTGGCTGTGGAAACACAACTGGTTCGAGATCAGGCCCCCTCTGATTGTTGGGAGGGTCAAAACAGACCCTGAATCTGTCTGATTATCCTCCAGTGTGCACCCGACTTCAAGGATTCACACTGAAGTTTAACCATTTGCAGGATAAGTTCAAAGTAAATGGTGGAACATACCAGTTCTTCGTTTAAGGCTGGCGCCCTCTGCTGCTCCTGATCACCGGTCTGAGAAGCCGAAGGGAAGAAGAGTCATGTTACAACATAACTTACTTTGCATCACGAATGCTGCAACACAATGAAATACATTTCTTTTCCTCTTGGTTTCCTTTGAATGTGTGAACGTTTCCCACTGACCCCGACATGACCGGTCAAGTTGTCTCATCTGTAACAATTTAAGTCGCAAAACTGACAAGGCTAAAACATCTCGTGCTCCCAGGCGAAGCCGCCAACGACAACACGGCTGGTTGAGACACTGAGAGCGAGCTGTCATCCTCTGGCTCTTGACACCCTCATAAAACGAATCTGCATGTGAGTGTTTGTTTCCAGTACTTCTGTGTGTAGGAAACGAGGAACAATGTAGCCTTGATTCAAGTTAGCGAGTCCCATAAATTACTCATTAACTGTATTGCACTCTATTTAAAACACAAGTGGCCTTTGTTAGAGAAAGCAAACACAAGTAAATTAAAGAAACATGTAGCTTCTTCTGAATTGATGCTGTCTATATGGTATAAGTCTGTTGCCAGCACTTTTGAAGCATCGAGCTCAACATACTGTAATTACAAATAACTGCAACCGGAAAAAACACACATGTGGCCGAAACGTCCTCAGATTGAAGAGAATTCCCACTGGAAAAACTCTTTCATGTGTCTTCTCCGTCCTCTAAAGCCTTGCAGCTGTTGAAGCCATTGTCCGGACGACGACGATGATTTCTTTGGAAGGGACATGAGGTCTGTCCACAGAGAGACGCTAACCAAAGGTTTAGAGTCTAACAGCCGATAGCCACATGAAAAGCCAAAAAAAGGGAGCTGAAGGATTTTGTTTCCCAGTGGGTTTATTTTTGGTGTGGTGGCGGGATCGGCTATAAAAACTATTACAATGAGACTTTATTTCTGTTTTTCCCAAAAAAAAACGATACGTCTTCACAGCTCGAGCTCATATTGAACACTTCGCCTGCAATCTTGAAGCAAGCTTGACCGCAACTGTCGTCACAGCAGCTTCTTCTGAGGGAGTCAGAACTTTAAAAATTCCACACCAGTGACTGGCTTCCTCCAACACTAACCACACTGTGTTTGCTTGCTACCGGTCGTATAAAACTGGAAAATGCTATAAAAGAAGAGGACTTTTTTTAAAGAGCTATACTTAATATCTGATTTATCCCCTTAATAAATCTACGCCGATCACGCTCAGGTTATATTGGTCAACTGGAAATACTGTGCAAAAGAAAAAAGGCTTAATTATTGTGAATATATGTATTATTATGTATGAGGTATAACAGTGTAACATAAGAGATGTATCCCACTTTTCACTCCTCCTAAGGTTTCCTTGCTGGATGAAATGCTGATATATGCAGTTCAGTTCAGGTCACAGATTCAAATCAACATTTAAATAAATTGCACTTAATCTTGTCGCACCACAAAAGCAGTGATGACTGATCCCAATGACAGCTGTGTTTGTCCCAGTGAGTCTCCTACCTGTTCGTCCGCCGTCCGTCTGCTGACATGGGACGCTCCCGAGCAGTCGAGGGTGTGCAGCAGCAAGCTTGCCTGCAGGCAGAGCACACACAGCCACATAGTAAAGCCCATGATCCAGTCAGGAACTCGAGTGTTCCCGGCCCCTGTCAGCTCCCTGCTTTATACTCTCGGCACCGCTAATGGGGAACAGATGCAGGGGAACGGTATGCCATGCCAGCATCACGCAGACAAACAGCCCACCACAAGCCTGCAATCTACGCCAAGCAGTGGCCTGCGGTCCTGCAGAAACATGTCAGACATCTTGAGGGGGCCTCCCCTTTAAAACCAGCGTCCCCCCCTTACCCCGCTACCCCAACCCTTATAGGAGAGTAAAAAAAAATTTCCACTTATGCCTGTACTGCAAGTCATACTGAAAATGTGTGTGTGTGTGTGTAAATGAGCTGACACTGTAAGGAGAGAGGAAATTGTGTTGTCAAACCCCTGCGCGAATGAAAAATTGGCGGTTTTGTTCTTGTAATATCTTGAAATGCGGCATTATGCAGTCAATTTGTCTCCTGGCTCAATTCAAATAAAGATGCTGCCTTTCAAAATGTTTACTCGCCGATCCAAAGACGGCAGTAGGCCTCGTAGAATTACAGTAATTACATCTCGGTGGATATCTCGGTGGAATAAACAGCAGCTATCAACACCGTCAATTCATCTCGCAGCCTGCAGACGACTCGCTGATCGAAAACTGACAAACTCACATTGTCAGATGGGAACAAACATATTTTAAGGGCTTCTGTGGGTGAATCTCGTTGTGGCTCATTTGGGGAAGCAGAAACAGTTTATACAATATGGTTCACATTATCGGGGGAGCATGTTCTTGGAAGGGGGTGGGGGGGGTGTTATGCAGTTAATATGTAGGAGTTTATACGGCCTTTAAAAGCGTAGCCTGCCAGGAGGAATGCATCTCCTGATGGGGGCAAGTTGTTGATGAATAGGCACCCTGTGCTAAGATGTATTACAGGATGGAAAGAGTGACTGCGGGTGTGAGAGAGTAAAAGTCTGATGTCTTCAAGCCCCCGGGGTCACGGAGGGATTGTCTCCCCCGCTGGGGTTTGGAAACATGTGCTGCTGTGAAAACGGTGGAAATTAAAGCATGTTTCATTTCCAAAGCCCATTTTACAGCTTCCTATCGGGAACAAATCTCCTCACTCGACGAGGTTGCAAACAGCATGTACGACGTTCCTCGCTAATCCAATGAGACAGGTAGTGAGAGTGGGGTGAAGGGCCAGATGGTTCATCATCTTCATCCCTCGCTCCCAATCGCCCCCTTTTTTCCGACGCCATGCAGGAACATCGTTGCAAATCCTCAACCTTCCTCACGTGTATCATGTAAGTTTGACGTAGCTTTTTTAAAGCATCTAAGGAGGTTAAATGTACTAAATTGCTATGCAAAGCCATCCTCGGCCCTCCCTCGCCCTCCCTATGGGAAGTGTCACTCATCAGCGGCGCCCCGTGAGCTGCTGTCAATGTGTCCGAGGATGCTGCTCTACGGCTAGCAGCTGCCGACATTGTGAAAAAAATGTTGTTTTTTTTCCTGTCTGCTCGGACCAGAGATAAGAAAGACGGGTAATTTGTGACACAGAAATACGTTTTGTGAGGGTGAGCGAGCGACGCAGCTGTTTATCGACGGCGTAACAGATGAGAAGAAACAGGAAATGTAACTCAGGGAAGAACATCTGGATCAGGACACATGACTCATGAAATAATGGATATCTTGGATGAGGTAATTGAGACGTTCCCTATTGCAAATCACAGAGGGCCCATTTGCTCATCTAACTCGAGATGAGTCTGCAGATAGACTCGGTTGGATTCGCCCAGACGTTAACGTAGTCAGAGATGAATGACTCCACCGCAACACAGCCGAGGTGAACGAAATGTCAACCTCCATTTCCAAAGATCAACAGCAGCGTGTCTTTCCAGAAACGGTGACGAATCCACAGTATGAGGTCTCCAGGCAACCCGCAAGTCATAACACCCAACTTATGCTATCAAATCACTTATGGGGGCCCCCCTGCAAACACTAAAAGAATATTAGCTGGTATTGTGACATCAGACGTTTATATATTATTTGAATAAAATCAGATTTTGCAGAAGAACAGAAGATTTTCTGTCCCAAAGTTAACACTAAAGTCAGTGTCAGTGTTTTAAATTGACTGCACTGAAGATACTTTATTGTTAATGTTCGGTGCAACATCTGTTTGTAGTATCCGCCCTGTTGCTGGGTTAGATGTTGTGTTTGGTTATGTACGGGGAAAACAGTGTTTACAGGCTTTAACATGCAAGAACATTTGAATGAAGAGGGATCGGATACCAGAAGCTTCCTGACACAATGAAGGACTGATAGTTTAACCTTCTTGTGCACGAATGGGGAGTTTTTCTTCCATCATGCACAGCAAACTCCACACTTTGGACACCACATATCTTTGAGACGGACAGAAAGCCAACGTATAACAGTGAACAGTGAATACTGCCAGGTCATGCAGATGATAACATCTTTCACTTTCAGTTTCCTTTCATACAGACTTGTGTGATTGCAGATCAATATTCATCCCCGGTTCGCCCTGTATGCCTTTCTTTGTGCGACTGCTTCGCCAACAGCTTTGAGGTATTAAAGTAGAGAAAAGCAGTGGGGATTTCAACGCACTTCTGTGGAAACAGCGGAGGAAGACGATGAGACTGAGGGAAAAAACAGTGCAGCTTTGAGTGTTTGTCATTGAACAAAGGTGGATTATTCTCCCGGCTCTTACATTTTACTTTCCATTTACGTGTCCTTGGCTGGTTCAGTATTAGCCCGCTCACACACACACGGAGCGCTCACATGGCTCGAAGTGAATCAGTTGCAAACGTCATTTGTCTTTAATCTCACGTCTGCCTCCCCCCCCCCCCCCCCCCCCCCCCCCCCCCCCCCCCCCCCCCCCC